>JAEIFU010000807.1:0-96530 GCA_018904235.1 Lordiphosa stackelbergi | reverse complement strand
ATCTATATATATAAAAGAGTTCAACCTGACTGACTGACTGGTGACCGTCCTTTTTAGCCTAAACCATAAAGATAGAAAGCTGAGTTTTCACGGTTTGGTTTAATCTTATGCTGAAATTGAGTACCACAAGACGGGGTTTTGGAAAATTCCACCCGGAAAAGTCGGAAAAGCGTCGGAAGAATTTTTGTATGGGAAAAATTTTATTTTCATCGATTGACTCAAACTTGGTTTTGAATGCAAAGTACTCGAAATCCATTCGCGACCCGTGTTTTCCGATTTTGGAAAATCCGGCCACGAGGAGAAATGGCCGGAAAATTCATAAAAATAATACAAAAAATTATTTTTCTTCCGATTGGCTTCAAAATCGGTTTTTCGCCCTATTTTATTTATTGGAAAATTTGACCTGACGTTCGGAAAATTCCAGGAAAATTCTGTAGAAAACAACTATTTATCATCCGATTGGCTTGGAAACTCGGTTTGTTAGAAAGAATAAGAAGCCAAATTGAAGTGTGATTTTCTGATGTTGGAAGAATTTGACCCAGCGGTCTGGAAAATTCAAGGGAAAATTCTTGCATGAAAAAACAAATTTTTCACCCGATTGAAGCTGGAAACTCGGTTTGCAAGGACAGAAGTCGAAGTAATTTGAAACGTGATTTTGCCATGTCGGAAAAATCGCCTAGGCGAGAAAACGCCGGAAAATTCTGAATGCAAAATAGCGCTATTTTTCATCCGATTGGCTTGAATCTCGTTTCGTATGGATAGAATACGAAATATTTCGAAATATGATTTTTCGAAGTTTGAAAAATTGACCTGACGGTCGGAAAATTCTGAATAAAAACAACTATTTTTCATTCGATTGGCTTCAAGAAATCGTTCAAAATGAAAATTCATTTGTGATTTAATTTTCCTATGTTGGAAATAACGCCGATGCCCCACTGGGAAGTGAATGGGATGTGTGGTGGTTTATTGTTTTGGAAGTGGGTGGAAAGTGGGTGGTAAGTGGTTGTGAAGTGGGTGCAATGTGGGCGGGAAGTGGGTGGGATGGGAGGTGGTGGAAGTGAGTGGGAACTGGGGGAAATTTGGGTGTGAAGTGGGTGGACTGTAGGGGTGGGAAGTGGATGGGATGGATGGGATGAGGGCGGGCGTGGGTGGGATGCAGGTGGGAAGTGGGCGAGAAGTGGGCGGGATGTGGCGGAAAGTGGGTGAGAAGATTTGAGGGAACTGGGGAAATTGGGTGTAAAGTCGGTGGGATGTGGGGACTTTAGTGGGAAGTGGATGGGATTTGATCGGATATGGGCGGAAAAGTGGGAGGGATGTGGGTGAGATGTGGGCGGGAAGTGGGAGGGAAGTAGGAGGGAAGTGGGTGGGATGTGGGCAGGATGTGGGCGGTATGTGGGCGTGATTGTGGCTGAAAGTGGGTGGGAAGTGAGTGGGAACTGGGTGGAATTGGATGTAGAGTGATGGGAGTGGATGGGGGTGGGAGTTGGAGGAAAAACCCATCAGCAAAGAGCATACTGTTGAAGGCTGGGCGCACCTTTGCTGGTTATAAAAAAGGGTATCAGAAAGCTTTCGTAAAATTCCGACAGTTCCGACGCTCTGATCGAACTCACACAAACTAAAAGTTCCGGTCTTAAGCCTAGTACGGAGGGCTTCAGCTGTCAAAGCTCCATATAAAAAAAAAAGTCGGAATTCTTCCTTGCCTCATTCTGATGTTGGGTACGCAGAAAGCCAAGCAATACACACAAGGAATTTTGAGAGTTGCCATATCGATGAACCGTGTGGACTGTATCGAACAGTTGATATTTCTGCCAGAGATATTGTGCAGTCATTTTTTCCTTGTGTCAGTTGTCAAAAGGGCAAGACAAAAGTAAAGAAATCATCTTCAAAATTTTAGTAATGACGGCAAAAATGTAAAATTAATTGATGCAGTGAAAAGAATGCATGTTTGTGGGGTATCACAGATGGCAAGCAATTGGACTACCGCATTTACAAAAAGGGCTTGGGAAGCAGTTGGTTTCAGTTGAGAAAAGGGTTGTCAGCATGATCACTTCATGTGGCTGCCTCATTCTCCTGCACCAGACAATCAGGATGGAATCTTTCGCCACGCTTGCGCAACTTGTTGTTTCAGGGCACAGTCCAAGGCATAAATTGAGCCATCTTGCGTTGCAGCGATAAATGTGCACCTGAGTGGGATCCCCCTGCTCGCCTTAAAAATGCCATCGCTGCAGAGGCAACAGGCGAGATACAATTCTGTAGTTAGCTCAAATTCTTCATTTTAATAGCTGCCACTTTGCAACTTCAAAATTGCGGAACTTCCTCCATGTTGTACATTGTGCCCAGTAGCGGATCCAGGGGGGAGCTATACGGGCGAGAAAATCTACTATTCTCCTTGAAGGCGGAAGCGCCCGCTCTGCTCAGTTGTTAAAAAAATTGTTGATGTAATTTTTGAAAATACTGGGAGAAACTTGTTGACGAAATGGGATTAGGAGTTGAACATAATTCGCGTCATATGACGCTTTGGTACTTTTTTCACATTGTACACTTCCGTTGTGCGATGGTTCAGGCATTTACAGGCAATTCCGGTTCCACTTCAATTTAATTTGCTTCAATTTTGATTTGCAAAAAAATTTTTATTATTTGCAACAGTAATTGATTTTTTGGTATTTTTTGTTTTTTGCCTATAGCCTCTCGGTTGGAAAAGTAGTTTTAGTGAGGAAAAACTTTTTTTGTTTTCCATGCAAACGCCTCCATCCTCGTGTTTATAAGTTGATGAAGCATAAAAGTTTTATAAAATCGGGCAACTATATAGTATAGCTGCCATACAAAAGATAGGTGGAAAAAAAAGTCTTAGCATGGAAAACTTTTTTTTTTTTAATGCCTGTCATTCCAAAACTCGTCACTGATCATTTTTTGCTAACCCACAAATTACCTGTCAAGTTTGATCTAAATCGGATAACTAGAGCATATAGCTGCCATAGGAACGATCGGGCGAAAAAATAGTTATAGTGAAAAAACTTTTTTTGTTTTCAATTGTAGCCTTCTTTATATACTAATTTGGAGAGTTTGATGAAAATCGGATTAAATATATTGTATAGTTGCCATACAACAACTGACACATTTCATGCTCCTAGGGCTTATAAAGATTCGGTAGAGCCGAAGTTAGCTTCCCTCTATTTCTTGCTTTGCTTAGAAGTAGGAAGTGGTTCTCAAAAGTTCTTTAACTTCTGAATCAGAATTCAGAATGTCTGCAACTATTTTCTTACACATTCGTTCTGTCTCCTGAACGTGAATTTCTAAAAAGTTAGCAATGAACTGAAAACCCAATTTATTGGGCTCTCTTCCTAACATTAAATTCCTAAGAATTTATCCGTCTGACAACACCTGCTGCCTAAACAAGTGCTAAGCGGATTTTATTGTTGCCACATTTTTATACCCGAACGGTCTGTTACCGTATTTTCCAAAGTTATATTCGTGTTGTCTGTTAAGAATTTTTTGTCTATTATAATCCGCCTTCGTCTCGAAAGATTTCCGCCTGCAAGGAAAGCATACAATTTTATTTCCCTGGCTCAATGGCATCTCCTGAAGGCAACATTCTTTAAATGAAATATACATCTTTTTGTTTTAAATAACACAGTGTTACAGCGAAAATACTATCACTAGCACACGCTGTAGAGCAGGTCGAGTATAGCATTTCCTCATACTTGGTTTTTCTCCTCCACCCCCAAAATCTGAAGTTATGGTCCAAAACCGCTTTTTGTGTCCCTCCCTCCCCTTCCTTTTATAATTTTACTTTAATACGGATGCTAAAATCGCTTACAGATCTGCATTTTCCTCTTAAAATTTTACCTACTTTATTTTCTTTTGTGCCATTCTTCAAAATATTACCCGAAGCCCAATTACATTCCCCTTGTACACGTCCTTTTCCCTTCCGAAATGGACACCGTTTGTCGTACTTTTGCTCACGGGGTACACCTCTACATTAGCGTTTGCTTTGGGGTCCGGCAACCTATTCTTTGGCAATTTTAATATTGGTAATTAGTAGTTTGCTCATCTCTGGTTGTCGCCATTTATACAATATTTTTTTTACTCAAACTATATATATAAAAGAGTTCAACCTGACTGACTGACTGACTGACTGACTGACTGACTGACTGACTGACTGACTGACTGACTGACTGACTGGTGACCGTCGCACAGCCCAAACCATAAAAGATAGAAACATGAGATTTTCACAGTAGCTTTATCTAATGCTGAAAGTGAGTACTAAGAACGGATTTTGGAAAATTCTGTCGGGAAATGTGGAAAATTCGCGGAAAACTGTTGTATGAAACTTTTTTGTTTTTCATCCGATCAAGTTCAAACTTATTTTCAAAGATCTATATGAAAATTCAACAACAACTGCATACCAATCTTCCGGAAAATTCACCTCCCCTGGGTGGAAAGTGGGTGGTCAAGGTTGTATGGGCGAAACTTTAATCGCCAGTGATTAGCTCCAAACTCATTTTCAAAATTACACATACTAAGACATAAAAAAAGAGACTTTCAAATTTTGGAAAATCTATCCCCAAAGTCGGAAAATTCACGGAAAACTGTTGTATGAAACTTTTTTGTTTATTATCCGATCAGATTCAAACTCATTTTCAAAGATGTATATGAAAATTCAACAATAAGTGTGTTCCAATTTTCCGGAAAATCCCACCCGAAAAGTCGGAAAAGCGCCGGAAAAGTTTGTATGGTAAACATTTGATTTTCATCCGTTTGACTTGAAACTTGGTTCGCAAGCATAGTACGCCAAATATTCGACACGTGTTTTCCCGATTTCGGAAAATCCGCCCACGAGGAAAATGGCTGGAAAATTGTGCATGCAAACAACTATTTTTCATCCGATTGGCTTGAAATTCGGTTTGTTAGGATAGAATACGAAATAGTTTGAAATGTGATTTTCCGAAGTTGGAAAATTCGACCTGACGGTCGGAAAATTGCCGGAAAATTCTGCATGAAAAAAACTATTTATCATCCGATTGGCTTGAAACTCGGTTTGAAAGGACAGAATACGAAATAATTTAAAATGTGATTTTTCAATGTCGGAAAATCCGCCCCCAGGCGAGAAAATGCTCGGAATATTCTACATGCAAAAGAATTATTTTTCATCCGATTGACTTGAAACTCGATTTGTAAGGTAAAAATATAAATTCTTTAGTGTTTTCATTTTCCGATGTTGGAAATAACGCCGGGATGTGGGTGGGATGTGGTTGGGATGTGGGCGGGAAGTGGGTGGGATGTGGGCGGGAAGTGGGTAGGATATGGGTGGAATATAGGTGGGAAGAGTATGGGATGTGGGCGGGAAGTGGGAGGGATGTGGGAGGGATGTGGGTGGGATGTGGGTGGGATGTGGGCGGGAAGTGGGAGGGATGTGGGAGGGATGTGGGTGGGATGTGGAAGGAATGTGGGTGGGAGGGGGGGGATGTGGGTGGGATGTGGGAGGGATGTGGGAGGGATGTGGGAGGGATGTGGGAGGGATGTGGGTGGGATGTGGAAGGGATGTAGGTGGGAGGGATGTGGGAGGGATGTGGAAGGGATGTGGGCGGGATGTGGGCGGGATGTGGGCGGGAAGTGGGAGGGATGTGGGTGGGATGTGGGTGGGATGTTGGTGGGATGTGGGCGGGTTGTGGGCGGAAAGTGGGTGGGAAATGAGTGGGAACTGGGGGAAATTGGGTGTAAAGTGGGTGGACTGTTGGTGAGAAGTGGATAGGATGTGGGCGGAAAGTGGGAGGGATGTGGGCGGGAAGTGGATAGGATGTGGATGGGATGTGGGCGGAGAGTGGGAGGGATGTGGATGGGATGTGGGCGGGAAGTGGTTAGGATGTGGATGGGATGCGGATGGGATGTGGGCGGGAAGTGGGAGGGATGTGGGTGGGATGTGGGCGGGAAGTGAGTGGGAACTGGTGGAATTGGGTGGAGAGTGGGTGGGAGGGATGGGGGTGGGAATTGAAGGAAAAACCCATCAGCAAAGTTCGATTTCTGGGTTCTGCGGTGTATTATTATATCTTATATTGTTTGGTTCTATACTGTTGAAAGCGCAGCGAAGCGCGTCGGGTTATTTGCTAGTACTAAGAGCCGAGTCGAAATAGTCATGTCCTTCTATCCACATGACGAGCGGTCTGTCTGTCAAAGACGGTAAGAGCTACGGGTTTGCGACAGCTTAGAAGGCATCATCTCCGACCGCATAAAAGAATAACATATATGTATATTCTTGACCAGCATGACGAGCTGAGTCAATTAAGCCTGTCCGTCTGTCTGATTCTACGTGAACTTATAACTTAGAGCGCTCGTCACAAAAGCTGCCATAAAAATTGATTTTTCTATATATGGGCATTTCCACCAAAGGTCAACCTGGGCCAAAAAATTAAAAAGTGGGTAAAAACACAATATTTTTTATCGAATTTTCATAGGGAAAAAATTAAATTAAACTTATGTACGGTAATATTACATTTACTAATAACTCAATTGGATATATTCGGTTTCACGGCCGTGCTAGCGCAATTTTTCTCATTTTGACATTAAATTTGCTTAATTTTTTGGGAAAAAGTGAGTATAGATTACGTGTACTTTCGCTATCTACAATCGTTCAACTGGTACAAAGGGGTATACATAAATGCATAAGGAACCATGACAAACTATGGCAATGCAATAAACTGTAAGTTTTTGCTTTGCATTATAGCAGAAACCACATAAAAATTATGATGGAAGAAAATGTCGCGTGACATGTAGCGTCACGACAGTGATTCAAATTCAATTTAAAAAAAACTACTTAATATTTTGAAGTCAAACGAAATGCATTATTAAGAACAATCAATACATAACATTTTAAAATTAATTGCATTACAATTTTCCATCATGTTTCGCTGAAATCAGTGCTTGAGCTAGTTTTCGAAAAAGTGACTTCTGTCTGTGTCGCGTGCGAATGCCTTACATTTTTGTGATTATCTTGAAAATGAACAAATGCCCAAAATCGATCTTAACACAGATTATAGTGCTAACCAAGAGCTATAAAATTCGCACTTAAAAAAAAAAAAAAAAATCTAGGAACATGTTTTTTCGTTTGATTGCGTACAAATGTCGCATTCGACATCAGATGCCCATATGCCCTCTTAAATTCTGTCGTTGTTAATCTTATATATTTTATATCTGATCTGAGAAGTTTGGTCGAAATCACTAACCGATGAAGCGAACTTTTTCAAGAGTATTTAAACTTCGACACAGACGAGGTTAGCTTTGCTGACTCTTTTGTTTTTAATATTGGCTCCCCGCAAATTGGGAAATACCTCATACGGGCATTAAAATTACGTATATAGTATTTATTTTCAATGGTTGACAAAATGTATGTTGAAATTTCCTTTTGAAAGTAAAGATGTTACTAATATTTCGCCAGACTTCAGCAATTTAACAGGTATCTTAGCAGCACCAGCTGCTTTGTACCCGGACATCTCTTTTGGCCCGATATTTGTATAACATATGCCTGACGGTCTCGCCCACTGCTATTGCTGCCCGCCAGTCCCTTCTGTTCCTCGCTTGAGCCCACTTTGCCTTTTCCTCCATATTCATCCACCTTCGTCTAGTACGCCTTTTTTCTGGAGCTTCTTCATCCATCCGGTTACATGTCCAAACCAGCGCAGGCTCTGCTGTTTTATGCGCTTGACTAGACTAGGATCCCCAAAGAGCTCATACAGTTCGAGATTAATTCGGGTGCGGAATCCATCGCCAACTTTTAAAGGTCTATAAATCCTCGAGGGTCAAATATATCTCGACTCGGCTCTAGCCCACCGCACACAGACAGACCGCTCGATCATGTGAGACATAGAGCCGAAACAGATGAGGGGGCATTTGTAAATCGTAAGTTCTTGCTCGCTAGCTCCACGTTCTGTGTGCTTAGTGCTGATGAAGAATATATATTCTTTCTGAATTTTGCCTTTGGCACCAAAGACCCTTGAAGACCCTTACAGCCCACAGTTAACATTTAGAGTTGGCTTAAGTTTGAGAACACATCTGCAGACTCTACAAAATGCACCAGTCAGAGTTAGATACTCTTGTACATGAAATTAAAATTTAAAATTATTTTGATGAAAGAATAAGCGAGTTAGTGTCGCATATCACAGTCAAAAAATTGATCCATGCAAGCGATTCACCTTTCTCATATTTATTGGCCCAAAAATTGTGAAACATGAAAATATATATTTATATAAGAATTTAAAAATATTTTTTGAATCTGGCGCCAAAGAAAACAGAGCATACTTGTAGGGGGCACCTATGTTAAGGTTGTCAAAAAATATGTTGGCAGACTAAAAAAAATACTAGATTGTCGAGGTGTACTTAGAAATGCGCGCATAACTTCGTCAAACGGTATCCAAGTTCATTGGGACAACAAGCGTTCAACGGAGAATTAAATGGGCTTTTATAATAAATTTTAAGAAAAAATCGCATAGAATAAAATAGTAAAACCAGTGATGATCAAAGTACAAATTTCTAAAAAAAAAGGAAAATGCCAGATCTGTAAGCCGCATTTCTCAGCCATCGCGTTAAATTAGTCAAACCATTGATAAAAATGTATTAGATTCCTCTCGTCACTACCGGAGTTGATAAGGATATGAACAATCGGAAGGTCCATTCGCGAGTTATATCTATTTAAGTGAGGTACAAAAGCAAAAAGCGGTTTTTAGACCATAACTTCAGATTTTGGGGGTGTTAGGGGAAAACCAAGTATGAGGAAATGCTATACTCGACTAGCCCAACAATATGTACTGGGTCTCGTGAAAAGTATGTTCAGATTTTTTTTTTTGTAACACTGGTAATTAACTCTTGCTGTTAAATTGTAATCGCAAAGGGTGCAGACCATGGTGGAATTATACCAGGTGAAGTCATTAAAGTAGGCTGCCTCTTTTTGGGGTACCAGTTGAATGGTGAAAAACACTCAGTAGCAAAGGGGATGTCAACGTGCTCTCACAAGTTCCTATCAACTGGTACCTCTCTCGCATGGTGAATTCCTGACGACACTACCTTGTTAATTATACCATGGTGCAGACATTTAATAGCTCATCTGAATTGTGCGACACACAGTCATTAGTCACAAAAGTGGATGATGATGATGGCTGATCATAGTACTCTCGTTGCTGGCTGATCAAAATACTCTCGCTGTTGGGCCTGCAGCGGCGGGTGGTCGATGACTGGGTATTACTGTCCAATAGGGCAGCTGCTGCTGAAGCCGCAATTGCGTTCGCTGCTCTTGTCGACGACATAGAATTATTATCAAAAAGTCCACCCACATCACCTGCCCCATGCGAAAAGATTTAGTATATTTTATAGAGAATTTATCAAAAATCCAAAATCAGATATCTTAGCCTTAAGCCTCGCCAAGGCTTTAAAAATCGCAACTCCTCCCGTAAATTTTTTTTCTAATTTTAAATGGGCGCGACAGGGCCTCAAAGTTTTGAAAAATAGTAATCATACGACAAATTCACCAAATAAAAACGTTTAGAATGTTCGTTTCAATTGCTGTTATTGTTTAAAATATGGCAAAATAAAGTAGTATTTTTTTGATCGGCCTATTGAGTCCAATATTTGATAGCAAGTACACCTTGCCAACAAGTAGGTGTGTGTCAACTGGTATGGTATGTCAAATGGTAGTAGTTATGGAAAGTGCGAACGAAGTGGCTTGCCAATTAAAGTCGGCATGGGAGATAGCTTGAAATCCCATACGACCCATTCATCATGTGCGTCAACAAATTATTGACGTTACCCATGCCAACGCTAAAGATGACCTAAACAATGCGAAAGAGCTACACAGAGAAAAAAATGCAAAAGCTACACGAAAATGTAGGATTTCTACACGTTTCGACCGGGATTTTCAACCCATTACTTTTGTGTAGCGTTTCTGCACGCCGCATGTTGAAATGAGAAAGCGAAACGCAGCGTGCAGAAAAGCTACACGTGGCGTGTAGAATTCAGAAGGCCACACTCGCATGCAGAGAAGCTACACAAAAGTAGTGGGTTAAAAACCCGTTCGAAACGTGTAGAAATCCCACATTTTAGCTTTTTAACTTTTTATTTTTTTACAAATTTATATTTTTTTTACTTACTCTGGTAGATTTGATATCCCGGCCCCTTGGACTGCAACACAATTGGGATGATGTTTTAGACGTCTCCGCCACGTAACGCGTGTAAGGCAAGGCCTCTAAGACATTACTTGTATTGAATCTGCTAAAGGCACAATCCAATATTTGCTTGCTTGTAATTCTCATGTTCTAATTCAACGCAATCGCTATTTATATACAGGCAACAGAATTTTTCGCACGATTCGTGTAGATTTTCAACACGCAGCGTTTAGATTTTGTAAATCTTAACTTACATTTAGAAATCCCACACGTCACGTGTGACAACCAGCTTGATACACGAAAAATTTAAGAATTCAGTACTGATGTGGATCTACATTTTTCGTGTAGAATTTCCACACGCGCGTGTAGGATTTCAATATCGAAACGTTAATGTAGAAAACCTAAACGTCCGTGCGGTATTCAGATTGCTGCATGAAAAATTTAGAATTATTTGGGGAAATTGAGCTGATTTTCCAATGTCGTGTATGCCTTTGCCCACTCAGCATTTAACTTTTCTACATTTTCATTCACATTTTTAATTTCTACACGTCGCGTGTAGCTTTTCTGCACGTCACGTGTGGCTTTCTGAATTCTACAAGCAGCGTGTGCAATTTAACAGGGCGAAATACGTTGCGCTTAGGTTTGACGTTTCTACACGCGCCGTGTAGCCAATTTTGTTTTCTCTGTGTAGAAATCCTGTATGATATACAAAGCATTGACAGTTGTGATGACGATTATGAGCCGGAAGTGCAAAATAAAAGATAGCTGCAGAAATGCAGTGTCTATCTATTGCAAAGGCGCTGGGCATTGATACAAACTCCCTCATAATTAATAAATTTAGTAAGGTGCAGGAATCAGATGCGGCTGATTATGTTGATCAAAAAAATATATACAATATGAATTGCAAAGGATACCGACTTCATGTTACATACTTTTGCAAAAACTTAATATACTCTGTGTACCTTTGGTAAAGAGTATAAAAAAAACTAAACAAATCAAATATAGTAGTTTTAAAATATTTTCCAAATTTGAACAAGTCTTAAATAAAATCCTCGCCGGCTATTTATAAATGAAAAAATATATCATAACGGGCAACACTGCGTAGGAGTTATATACAAAAACTTTAAAGGTTACTCGCGCCCGTTAAAACTCTACTTTTTTCACTTTTGTTTTATTTTTAAGCGTAGTACTCAGACAAACTAAATCGTCCGGTAGCGGAATTGACAACCTATTCCGATGGATGCGCCAGCGTACGGTGCAGTGTGACTGTTTAACGTCAAATCGTCATCCTTCATCAAAATTCCACTAAATGTGAAACGGTCACACTGCGCTGATTTGCTTGCATTTGAATTTAGTTAATTGTTTTTGCAAATATTTATGTATCTTTGAAGTATATATAGAGTGTAGAAGTCATGGGCAATGCAAAATCTTCCGTTGGTTTCAAAATATGCCCATAGATGGATTTTGTCGAGCTTTTGCTGCTAACAATCCGACGGGTCGGTTTCGGAAAAATTACAACCTATTTTGTCTGCTACCACCCCTCGGAATTGAATCAGCTGTTTGTGCCTGTTAAGTTATCGGCTCCACAATCTTTTCGACTCTGAGGAACGGAAATTTTAGTTTGTCTGAGTTCGACAGAGTGTAAGAGGCCTGTCGGAATTTTACGAAAGCTTTCCAGAACCCTTTTTTATACCCTTGGGTATATTGAAATTGTCCAGATGTTTGTATCGCACAGAAGGAAGCATCTCCGACCACATAAAGTATATATATTCTTGATCAGCGTGACGAGCTGAGTTGATATAGCCATGTTCGTCCGTCTGTCCGTCCGTCCGTCCGTCTGTTTCTATGCTATCTCCTCCGTCAGTTTTAAAGCTATCTTAACCAAACTTTGCACGAAGTCTTTTGGTATAAATACTCTGCACATTTGTCGGAACCGGCCGGATCGGATGACTATAGCATATAGCTGCCATAGGAACCATCGGTCGAAAAACTAGTTTTAGTGAGAAAAACTTTTTTGCTTTTAATGCTATCGCTCCCAACCCACGGATTTATAAGTTTTCTATGATTTCACATAATTTCACTGAGATTTATCCAAATCTGAAAACTATATAGTATAGGTGCCACACAAAAGATAGTTCTGAAAAAAAGTCTTAGTGAGAAAAACTTTTTTGTTTTCAATGCTATCGCTCCCAAACTTTGTACAGATCAATATTATATACTACCACACAATTCTGTCAATTGATTCAAATCGGAGGACTATAGCATATAGCTGCCATAGGAACTATCGGTCCACAATGTAGTTCCAGTGAGAAAAACTTTTTGATATATTTTGATATAATATGTATATCGTAAAGCCATATAAAAAACTGGCTGCATATATCATGCTCCAAGGGTATATAAACTTCGGTAGAGCCGAAGTTAGCTTCCCTCTTTTTTTTATATGGAGTTGACACCCAGCGAAAGCGATTTAGTTTGTCTGAGCACTAAGCTCCGAAAAATATTTGCAAAAACAATTAACTAAATTCAAATGCAAGCAAATCATCGCAGTGTGACCGCTCCACATTTTGTGGCATTTTGATGAAGGGTGGTATTTGTATTTAATAACCTAGAGAGAATGATATAAAAATTTTTTAAAAGACAAAAATACTGCAAAATCTTGAAATCTTGAAAACAAGAGCTGATGGAGAAAAACCGAGACCAGTTTTGGAATCAGTGCACAAAACTGGATCTCAGAAAAGTGGTCATATTGTTAACATTTGTAATCTGCTAATTTCAATTAAAAAAGTAGGCGCAGTTTTGTTGAAAATATAAATAAGTCAAAATAAGTTGTGTATTAATTAGCTTTCTGCTGCTAATTCAGAGCTATGGCAATGCGATTGCCCCGCGGAATTGCTTTCTTGACGGGTATGCCTTGTTTTTGCTAAATATTCAGAAAAGTCCGCGTGAATTTAAAAGTGCCTCCTTGTGTTTAAAACAAACAACCCACCTGTTATTGTTAACATGTGAATGTCAATGAAAACGACCAAATTTTAGAAAATGATAAGAAATGGTCCCAGTGGAAACTATAAGTATAAAGCCAAAACTTCAACAACATCAAGTCGTGAGTCGCAAATTGCAATCATTGCGCATCGCTAACGTGGCTTCAAAAACAGCTGATGACATATTGGTGTGCCAGTGTGCATGCGTGTGTGTGTGCGTGTGGGAGAAAAATTGTAAATTTTCATGGAATTTCTTTTTAATTAGGACTAAGCATAAAGTTTATAAGCGCAATAGCCGAGCACCAAAGTCCAACGAATCCATGTAGAAATACAACAAATACCAGCCAACATATCTAATATATAATCTATTAGTTTGATCTTAGCTCAGCACGCTTGATTTAATTATTTGTAAAGTAAGAACTAAACAAGTTCCATATCTATGACTTTTTATCCAAATGCACTTCATACATACATTTGTACATAATTCTTTTCTTGAGCGATAAGAACAAGCATGACACATACAACAGCAAAACGACCAAAAACAAATTAACTTGACTCCAATTGATTTTCCACAGAAAGGGCGGAGCTGAAAGTAAACGTTAACCTTTCAATATGGTGACCATTCAATTGTTTAACGAAATCGGCAGCATCTTTCGCAACGTGAGTAGTCTCTCCAAGCCATGCCGCATATATAACAACTTATGGCTGTCCCCCTTAGACACCTACATTTGCCCTGGTTTTGGAGACCTTGCTCCTTATCACCGTCATCTGGCTGCTGCTCCATAGACGTGGCAGTGGACAGCGTCGCCGTCTCACCAAAGAGCAGGAGGACTCTATAATTGAGGAATATGAACCTGAACCTTTAGTCGCCGACACAGATCCCGAGCATCCCTTGCTACACACCCATGTGGTGCAGTCCAAGGTCGGCAAGCGCATTCGAGTGGATGGCCATGATTGCCTTAACCTGGGCTCGCATAACTATCTAGGTTTTCTCGAGGATAATGAAATTCTGGAAGCGGCTTGTAAATCCTTGCGCAAATATGGTGTCGGGTCGTGCGGTCCTCGCGGTTTCTATGGCACAATGGATGTGCATTTGGATTTAGAGGATCGTCTGGCCAAGTTCATGGGTTTGGAGGAGGCCATTGTCTATTCCTATGGTTTCTCGACAGTGGCCAGCGCCATACCCGCCTATGCCAAGCGGGGCGACATTATTTTTGTGTAAGAAAATTGGCCACACTTGCTGATTCGTAATCCTGATTGCTGGTATCTTTGCAGAGATGAGGCCGTCAACTTTGCTATACAAAAGGGATTGGATGCCTCTCGCAGCTCGATTGTGTTCTTCAAGCACAATGACGTCAAGGATTTGGAGCGCCTGCTGAACGAACAGGAGAAACGAGATCAGAAAAACCCAAAGAAGGCTATGAAGATTCGTCGGTTTCTGGTGGCCGAGGGCATCTATATGAATACGGGCGAAATTTGTCCTTTGCCGGATCTGGTAGCTTTGCGAAGTCAGTATAAGTTGCGTATTTTCTTGGATGAGAGCATCTCTTTTGGTACCCTAGGCAAGGAAGGTCGAGGCGTCACTGAGCATTTTAACATTAGTGTAAGTAGATTGACCTCTTAAAATGTTTTACAAGCTTATAGACTTATTGCATAAAGAAGACAAGGAAAAAATTTATTACATTAGGGACAGACAAAAACAGTAGAAGGAAGGAAAACAGGTTGACCAAAAAATACGAATAAATTTGCTTTCGTAAGTATTTTTCAAAAAACTTTACATCAGGACTTTAATATACTCCGATTTTTATAGATCTAATATATGCATTTTGAACTCATTAACAGCTTTTGAACCGTTCAGAATCGTTATTCGAATTTATCATAAATTATTATCCACCTACAATGTTTTTATACCATTGGAGAGGGTATATTAAAATTGTCCGGATGTTTGTACCCATAGAAGGAAGCATTTCCGACCACATAAAGTACAAATATTCTTGATCAGCATGACGAGCTGAGTTGATATAGCCATGTCCGTCTGTCCATGCATCCGTCTGCTTCTATGCTATCTCCTCCGTCAGTTTTCAACCCATTGCAACCAAGCTTTGCACGAAGTCTTTTAGTACAAATACGCTGCACATTTGTCGGAACCGGACGACTATAGCATATAGCTGTCATAGGAACGATCGGTCGAACAACTAGTTTTAGTGAGAAAGACTTTTTTGTCTTCAATGGTAGCGACTTTACACTTTCCGGTTATGAATATTATCTGTTTCAACACATTTTTGGAGAATTTGATCAAAAACGGATATAGCTGCCGTATAATAAACTGGCAGGTGTATATCATGCTCCAATTGTATTCAAACTTCTGTCGAGCCGAAGTTAGCTTCCCTCTATTTTTTTTAGGTTAAACTAATCCACAAAAACCGCTTTCGGCGTTTGTAATAGTTATGTACTCAGTACCAAAGGTACAAAGAGTGTACTTTTACTCTGTACCAAAGGTATAAAGAGTGTACTTATACTCTGTACCAAAGGTACAAAGAGTGTACCCATTGTGGCGTACTTTCGAAAAGGTGAACCAAACCGAAAAACAGCTCGGTTCGGTTCAGTTGACCGACGAGTTCTAAGAAGTAAAGCGCTTACCTTCTGCCATTCTTCTAATTATCTGAATTTGAATCGTTTCCGCCGTGAAACGTGATTTAACAACAATTTTGACATCTCCTGAAATTGTCCATCGACCTCTTAATATACCTGCTATTCTCAATATTCTAACGCGCTTCTTCACCTAACCAACTTTAGTCAGGTTTTTTTCTGAAGGATATTTAGCGCGGTGCGTATTTTTTTTCGTGCGATTCAGCAATCCAACATAACACTTCCGCTATGCCCTGGTGGAAGAGAATCGAACCGTGCACTGGTTTTCGAAAAAAATCCTTTTGGACTCAATCCGATTATTCGACTTCGTATATTTTTCTAGAATTCAAAATTCTTCTCTCTACCCAATAGTATTTTAAAAGAGAATAGATAACAGATAATCATAAAAAATAATATTTTGGCGGAGAAGAACAAATTGCAAGGAACCCATTAATATATAAAGGAAGGCAAAGAACATCTCTACAAAACACATCAAAATATCTTACACAATTTTATCTTCAACTTTCAGCGCGATGAAATCGACTTGATATCAGCAGGCATGGAGGGCTCGATGGCCACCATTGGTGGCTTCTGTGTGGGCTCCCATTTCATAGCCGAACATCAGCGTCTCTCTGGTCTGGGTTACATCTTTTCAGCCTCGTTACCACCCATGCTCACACAGGCAGCCATTTCGGCTCTCGATCGATTTGAGCGAGAACCTCAAATCTTCCTACAGCTGCAGGCTAAATGCCAACAAGTTCACCAGCAATTTGCGCAGTTCAGCAAGCTATGTCTGCGCGGTGATGAGCTGTCCCCCGTGAAACATTTGTATTTGACGAAGGAGTGTGAGAATTTCGAGACCGAACGCAAACTGCTCACCGAGGTGGCCAATAAGGTAGAGTCCACTACAAATTTGATTTAGTTTCCTTTAACCTTGTCGCATTATGTGCTTGCAGTGCATAGCTCGCGGCGTTGCCGTTGTGGAGGCCGCCTACTTGCAGAATAGAGAACACAAGCCGGTGCGTCCCAGTCTTCGGATAGCTGTCAACCGATTGCTGGACGATGCGGACATTGACACGGCCTACAAGATCATTGAGGACGTGGCTAATCAAGTTCTTTAAGCTAATCAGATGTGCCTGTAATGTTCGTAGTCTTAAGTACAAAATTAAAATCTGCAAAGCTTTCCATTTCTCTGTTGACGACGGTTGCACAAGTTCAGTATGAAATATTGTAGTTTAACTATAATTAACTTTGTATTTGCATTCGTCTACGGGTTTCATTAGATCCTCGATTACATTGCATTTTTTTGCATACTTTTACAAATAAAGTAACTAGCTATAAAATTGAGACTACGACTTCAAAAAAAATCTTCATGGAACTTGTTGTTAAAATCTTTTAAAGCTTTGCCCTTGGGACTCTGCGTTACACTGTTGAATTGGCTCCCTGGTATCAAGTAATCAAGCTGTTTGTTTATTTTTATAACCTGTACCCATTAAAAATGGATCATGAAGTTGTGCAAATGTGTGTAACAGCTAGAAGGAAGCACCTCCGATCCCATAAAGTATATATATTCTTGATCAGCATCAACAGCCGAGTCTAATTAGCCATGTCTGAAAAATATTAATTAATTAATAATAAAATAAAAGGCAGGCCCATCAATAAAGGTAAATTCAAAATTATGAGAAGCATGTCAAGCCGCAGGAAAATATATTCAGCCGATTTCAACTTAGGAAATCAAAGCCGTAGGAGCCACATTACTTGGTACAGGGTATTTTGTAAATATTGTATTTAATTCAAGAGAGAAGATCGCTGAAGTCGAGGCTTTCGACTCTAATCATAAGTCGAAGCCCGAAAAATGAATGGTTTGCAGTGTTTATTAAGGTCTTTCAAATACGCTTTTGATTAGTCCAACCATTAATATAAAACACAGAGCAATGGTTAAATTATTTTTTAAACCACAGTGCATATTCATAAACTTTCGACACTTTATCTAAGATCAAACTTTGAGCATTCTGTAAACAGCAATATAAAGTAAAGGTTTTTTTTTTAAATTTTATTCCATGTTTGACAACATTTTTATCACCGTGCTTAACTTTTTGTTTTGCTGTTTGTTAAGCAACGGCAATTACACATACTTTTATAAGTGTTCCCTTTCTTGGATTCGTATGAAGTAGACCATCGATTAGAAATAAATAAATACAAAAATGCCGAAACTGGCTAAGGCCCATTAAAGTAAATCTGGTCCCGCAAAAAATCTAACCCACCTCCCGACCTGCTAACGACCTAGAATTGTCAATGCGATCCCCTCACAACCCAATCCCGCAAAAATCCCGTCCCGCGCCTTTTAATTGTAACATATTCTTGATTCGGCAGCAGTAGGGCTAAATTAGTCACTAAAAATTTTCTTGCACAAAGTAAATGGGTTTGTTTTTCAATGTTAAACGACCTAGAAACAATCGGTCAAATCGAAGCTAATGCTAGGTAGAAACATTTTCTATAAATGTACACTATTTGTACCATAAATGAGCTGATTAAATAGAGTTATTTTTTACCTAATCGGGGTGATGAGCAGAGTCGATTTAGTCGTGTCCGTCTGGTTGTTTCTATGCTAGCTGGTAGCTCAGTTGCAAGCTATTTTAATATAAGCTGACACATCTTTAGAAAATAGGTGTGTACTTGTCAAATCCTCTTACAAATTGTTGGGTAATTAATAATTTAGTTACAATAACTGTCGTGTAATGAAAAATTGGATCGGAAATTACTTTCAACTACCAATAATAAAATTTTTAGGTACAATGGAAGATATGGTAATTGGAACTACACACGTACACGTACATATAATTTCGATATCTGCTGAGTTAGTAATGATTGACAATGTTTCATTCTGCCTTCTGGCACGACTTTAGTACAGCAACCAGAGATTAATACCGGAACCGTGATCCGAAATTGTGGGCGGAAAGTGAAATAAAAAATCTGGTTTATGTTAAGAACCGCTTAACCGATTTGGCTGGGCTAAATATATTATCCGCTTTGAATCGATAAAAGAGTTAGAACCCGAACCCGTAGAAGGAATATAAGGCTATACCTATACTGGAAGAGGATTTTGCAGCATGTTTTTAAAATTGGAAATGACGTTGGCACAAGTGTAATGCACTCAGAGGAAACTACTTTGGGGGGAATAAAATGAAATTACAAGAATAAAAAAGATTTTTTTGGATTTATTAACGAACTCCCGGTATTTTTTGCGCACAGTAGTTTAGTAATCCGCATTGTTTTTAGATGCTCAAAGTTGGGAAATTATCAAACGGACGATAGTCTTTTTATGAGTAGCTCCGTAAAATAGATTATGCATAGGAACGGCCGCAATCGTGATGCACAGCACTTCAGTTCAGTTCGTGTGGGGCCTCACTTCAAAGATATCCTAATAGCTTCTTACTGTTCGTGTTGTTGTTGTATTCCTGTTGAAAGTTAACCAATAAATTAAAACGTAGGCCCATGGTTGCAAATTTTTTGACAACGGATTATCTGAATGTGAAAACGAAGACGATGTTTTGTTCAGAACTGATGTAATTCTGGTGTGAACTAGGATATTTTGGATCGGTCAATAAACAGCAGAGTTATGGGGTGTTAAGGTCAAAATTTCAAAAATCGTTCTGTTTTTGCCACTCTATTGGTCCTAGCTCCGTTATTTTTTGACCGATCTAAAATTTCCTAGTTCACACAAGAATGGTGAGTATTAGGAATAATTAAAAAAAAATTTGAAAAGTGGTCAACAGTAACTCCTTAATTTTTTGCTACAATTTTGGAAACAGGGGTTCCGAGATAATAGCATTTAAAGTTTCGACAACAGTTTTCGATAAAATAAAACTTATTTATTTTATAGATTTCAAATATTGATTTTGATGCATTTGGGTGTTAGCTTTCACAAAAAAAAAAATTATCAAACTTGATTAAATAGTTCTCATAGTTCCTGGTGTCAAGAGTTGTCAAGACATGGTAAAAAAATCTTTAAAAAATTACCAAGTAAATTTTTTTATTTTTCGAAACTTGCGAACATTTTATAATTTTTTTTTAAAGTTATTCGACTAAAAAGAGAAAAAACTTGAAAATTTTAAAAATAAGAGGGTCGATAAAAAATTTTTTCATATAAGGGAGTCGGGAAAAAGCATATTTTCTGATCGGGTGTGCTTGAAAGTCTTACAGGATATTTATAAGACCCTAATAGAACGTTTAAGCAAATAAAAAATCCAAAAAAAACAAAAAAAAAAAAATGTTTTTTGAAGGCTTAACAAATTTTTTTTTGTAATGCCCGTTTTACTACAAAACTCCTTGCATTTTTCCATACATCAAATGTCCCCCAATGTACATTGTACAGACTCTCGAACAAACAAAAATTAATTCATACAAGCTTTAATCATCCCAAGCGGTATTGAAATCAGGGTAATCCCGGATAATCCGGAGCCGAGTAGAAAAGAATTGATTGACTGAGCAGATTCATTTTATCCAGCGCTTATCGCATAATGAGTGAATTTAGCGAAAAATTCGGCCCTTTGAAATAAGGCTGCGTGAAATAAGTCCACGGGGTAATTTCTCTGGCGGTCTAATTTCATTCTTCAAATTTAAATAGGCCGCGATCACAAAATGAGATTAGACCGCGTGGACTAGTTCTATTTCTCAAAGTGAACTAACACAGCGATCACAAAATAGAATTTGGCTCCGCGGCGTTAATTCATTAACAGAATAAATTTAGACCGCTCTGTTAATTTTGAATGAATTTTTTTATAGCGAATCCCAAAACTAAATTTTAATTTAATCAATTTAAATATTCGTCATTATAACTCATTTCATTTGTAAAACGAATTAAGGCCAATTTGCAGAATAAATTAAGACTGCGGTTTTTCATTTTGTGGTACCGGCCTTAATACACACGGCGTAATTTCCCCCCCACTGATTTGATCCCTGAAAGATTACTTCTTTTTTCCTTCATATTCCATAAGATTTTATAATACATTTGAAGACCCACTCCACTAATGGTTTATTTAAAACTTCTGAAAAACAAAGAAGTATAAAAATTGTTATTCTTAACTTAGCTTTCGAACCCACGATTTTACACTGAACACAATTGGAATGGTAACTCATCGCAGTGCATCATCGCTTACGATTGTTAACACGTGACAAAAAATGCTAATTAAATTATTATTTATTACACACGTATAAAATAACTTGGATTTAGCTCGGAACTTAACCTTTTATTCTGTAAAAAAATTTCTTTTACCTGCTCAGACCGGTTTCTTCTACTATATTGGCCATCACAACCGTTCGACGGTCTCGGCCTCTGCAATTAACACCATTCGGTCGCATCTGCTCTGTGCGAGCTGGCAGCAGTTGGTCACACCAAGCTTGGCAATGTCTTCCCCTCCTCCATTGTCAGCAGCCTTCGATTTATACGCATTTTTTACAGGAGCTTCTTCGTCCATCCGGGTGACATGTCCCAACCAGCGCAGCCGCTGTTGCTTTAAGCGCTTGACCAGACGGGTGTCCCCATAGAGCTCATACAGTTCGGAATTCTTTCGAATGCGGAAATCATCGCTGACTTTTAAAGGTCCATTAATCCTCCGAAGAATTTTTCATTCGAACACTCCAATCGCCGCCTCCGTTGGTGTTATTGTCCGTATTACAGGACTGATATGATAAGCGACTTGTATAGCGCTATTTTTGTTCTTCGCGTGGAGTCTCTGCTCTTAAACTCCCTACTGAGCCCGTAGTAGCATCAGAAAATCCTCTACAACATTAAAGTTATATTCTTCCATTGTAAAAGATAATTCGTCTTGTCCTCATTTACCGCTAAGCCCATTAGTTCAGACTGCCTCTCAATCTCTGAAAACGCTCGTTCGGTTTTGCAGATAATGTCAATATCATCGGCATATGCGAGTAGCATTAGATCTTTATGAATCAATGCGCCCGTTCTGTTGGCATGTGGGCACTGGCGCAGTTTGTATTCCGTCAGTAGATTAAAGAAGTAACACGATAAGGTATCGCCCTGCCTAAAACCTCTTTCTTAACTATTTTTTGAATTTATTTGTATTTTATTGTATTTTGACGGCGCGTTGCGTACTTCTCAACGTCATCATGCAAAGTCGAAAGTACTTTGCTGGTATACCAAAAGTAGTATCGGTGTGTAGAAGGCTGATTTATAATCAACAAAAAGATGATATGTTTGATGCCTAGGTCATCTCAAGGATTTTTCGTAATGTGAATATCTGGTCTGTGGTGGATTTACCAGGTCTAAAGCCACACTGATAAGGTCCAATCAGTGTGTCAATTAGCGGCTTTAGATGTTCACAAATAGTGCGCGACACAACCTTAAATGTGATGGGAAGGAGTCTAGTCCCGCGGTATTTGGCAAAAACTACAGGATCTCCTCCAGACGGATATCCCAAAATAAAATTTCTGGTACCGCATCAGAACCGAACTAAATTTAAAACCGAAGTATATGTAATTTTTTTACATTTTTATATTAATATTTAACCTTAAAATGTCTTAAAATTAACAAAAATCGAACTAAAATAACTGTTTAATATCCACGCATTGTTTTTACAATAACAACTTTGTTATTTTCAAGTCAAAAATTGTTTTAGTTTTTGGGCTATAAGGCCTGTATCCAGCACTGCGGAAAATTCCTGCCAGGAATTTGCTATTTATTTCTTGCGTGTGTGGAACATAACTAGAACAGTGTGACCATGCACCTAAAAGGTGGAAGGTCACTCTGATCAATCAGTTGTTAAGCACTGTGAATTATTTGAATTTAAGTAAATTTATAAAAATAAAAATAATATTTTCTGGAGGAAGCATATTGCTCGAAGTAGGTGCTACAGGTTATACTTGGGGATGATAGGTCGATGGGTTAGCATGACACTTTACAGTGTGTCTCGGATGGCACAAATACCTTACCTTATCGCCGGTGCCCAAATGCCAACAGATCGGGCACCATCTTTAATAAAGATGTAATGCTACTCGCATACGCCGATGATATTGACATTATCGGCAAGACCGAGCGGGCGGTAAGCATGGCGTTTTCAGAGATTGAGAGGCAGTCGGAACTGATGGGCTTAGCGGTGAACGAGGACAAGACGAAGTACCTAGTGTCCTCGAAACAGAAGTACACGCGTCTTGGGCAATCTGTTGCAATGGGAGAGTACAACTTTAAAGTTGTAGAGGACTTTGTCTACCTCGGAACGATGATAACCGGCCACAACAACATCAGCCTGGAAATCCGAAGAAGAATCACGCTGGCAAACCGATGCTACTACCGGCTCAGTAGGGAGTTCAAGAGCAGAGGCCTCAAGCGAAGAACAAAAATAGCGCTATACAAGTCGCTTATCATCACAGTCCTGCAATACGGCGCAGAAGCATGGGCAATATCATCAGCGGATGAGGCGGCGTTTGCCGTTTTCAAGCGAAAGATTCTTCGCAGGGTTTATGGACCTTTGAAAGTTGGCGAGGATTTTCGCATCCGAAAGAATGACGAACTGTATGAGCTCAATGGGGATACTAGTCTGGTCAAGCGCATAAAGCAACAGCGGCTGCGCTGGCTGGGACATGTTACCCGTATGGATGAACAAGCTCCAGCAAAAATTGTGTAGAAAAGGAATGCGAAAGAACTGGGACATGGCAAGGTGGGACGACCACCTCTAAGGTGGGACGACCAGGTGCGGAAAGATATTTCCAAGCTTGGCGTGAAAAACTGGTGCCAGCTCGCACGTAGCAGAAGCGACTGGCGGACATTGGTTGCAGCGGCCGAGACCGTCGAACGGTTGTGATGCAAGCATCGGGCCAATCAAGAAGAAGAAGAAATCAAAAAATTTGTACCTTATCAGCAAAATCAAAACATCGTGTTTGGTTTTTCTGTAACGTTATTCAATGCAGCTCACACTAAAACAAATTTTGTTGGAATAGGACACTTAAATTGGCCACAGGACAAACAAATGTAAAGATACCTCGCTAAACGCACGTTTATGTGAATATCTCGAAAACCTGACGTGCTGGGAGAAAACGGACAATTTATTTGAGTTCAGCGGCCAAGAATACGTAAGGAACGGTTGCCAACTTCTCTGTTGTAAACTTGTGTTATTAAAGTTCCTAAGTTTAAAAAATAGCGTACTTAGATCTTAATGATATACGAATTTGGTTAAATTGTAGTAACTTATTATATAAAATATTTTTTTCTAGGGTAATTCTAGGGTGTACAACATTCGTCAGGCCCAAAGAAGCTTCCATTTATTTTAATAAATGCATTTAACGCTTTACATACTTAAAGTTCAAATATGTTAACTGCAAAAGCAATTTGGGTCACGCATACTATATGTGTGTTGGTATCTATCAATTCCCTTTCCGCCTCCACTTGGCGAAGCGACAAAATTATGTTGTTGTTTATATTCCCGAATATCGAGAGTAAAACGAAAAGCTAAAAACAGCTGTTCAACAGACGCCGGCAATGTAAAGAATCAAATTGCTCAGGGCCCTGCGGTACGGACAGCGCCGGCTAACTCAGCACTCAGGGAGGGGTAAACCAACCCAGTCCACACGCACACACAGACAACAACAAAACAAACGTACAATCCACACCTCACAGACACAGATCGCACGTTTGACAACACTTACCCTGCCTCGTATTTGAATTCAAATTTGAATTTTTAGACAAGCCTTACCTGGACAGACGCTACGACCCTGACTCCCGACTTCGTGATCTCGTATCACCGTCCGATGCACAACTACGACCACTAGGGGTCGAGGTTTCGGTGACCTATCTCTGTGCAGACGCTGAATATTTTATTCAGCCAAATAACTACAACCATCCCCTTGACAGGACCTCGCACTTCTTCCTTCTCGAAGTCGCCGTCTTCGACTTCCTCCGGACGTGGCTCCCAAGGTTCCAAGACGACAACTCTTCCAAGTGGCGATGCCGCGCTGGGACTTACACGGGGATCCCTCAGTTCTTGGACTGCTATAATTAAATAGCGGTTATGCCGACATGCACGCGATTGGCACAAATACCCGTCGTCCAAAAGAAGGACGTACGATGCCCCATCCTTCATATTGGTTACGGGTGCAGGATTAAAATAGGTAATTCGTCCGGCATCAACGAAGCTGTTCTTTGCTTCGAGGCTGAAATATGAAAAAATAGCCAAAATAAATGAAAAATAAACGTTTATCATCTAATAAATCGCAAAATAATTGCAACAAATGAAGCCCGAATCAAATTTCAATAAGATAAATAAGATTAATATTTAATAAATAAACACAAAAACCACTTTGTCCACTAAGAATATTATGTAAATATAAAATGCAGTCGGGCCCGGTTTTTTTCTTATGAATTCTATGTACTTACGCATTCCTTGCAGCATTCTGGTTCGGAAATCTGTTTATTAATTTTGAAATATCAGCCTCCTTTATTGTTGAGGCAGCAAAAGCGACCTCGTCTTCGATATCGACATCAGCATCAGGTCGACCTACAACAACAGCCTCTACCTCCTCAATCACAACCTCATCCAATTTTTCCATTTCCATATTACAATTTAAACTTTATTTAATTTCACTTTTACCTTTGCTTTTTTCTATTACTTTCCCGCTTCGCTTTCACTTTGTTTTTTTCCTGATTTTAAGTAGTCGATTATCGATAGTCGATATATTTGCATAAATACGTTAAAATTTGAAACTAACTCATATTTGCGCTGAGTTTTGTGAGTAAAAGAGCACCTTAAGGACTTTGTTTTGAAGGCTCGGTGTTATGATGATTATGATATATGGTTATGATAATGGATTTAAAAATGTATAAGTGCAACTCCTGCCCTAAAATTTTCAAGACAAAAAGCAACCTGACACAGCACACCTTGGTGCATTCAGGTGCAAGGCAATATGGTTACGACTTTTGCCAAAAGTCTTTTAAACAAAAGCCCCATTTGGCCAGGCACCTAAGAACGCATGCATCCTCATTATCTGCACCACGAACCCCACCTACCATATGTATGTATGTATGTGTGTTGGTATCTATCAATTCCCTTTCCGCCTCCACTTGGCGGAGCGACAAAATTATGTTGTTGTTTATTTTGCCGAACATCGAGAGTAAAACGAAAAGCTAAAAACAGCTGTTCAACAGACGCCGGCAAAGCTCCCTCAGACAAAGCTTTTATATTGGACTGCAGCTGACACTCATAGTAACAGTAGCTAGCCGGCGGTGGAGAGCTCTTTTCGGTTTACCTTTCAATTGATTCTGTGTTTTGAGCCCATTACCAACATGGGTGATGCTATGCAAGTGGAGGTTAAGGACATAGACAAACTGCTGGGCCAGGATGGCTACCTAAAGCCTTTCGAGCGCGAAATCCGCAGACGGTGAGTTTTCTGTGCCTGTTTGAGTACAAAAGAGAGAGCTCGTCTAATCCAAGGTTGGCGCCGGTAACTGATAAGCATTACTTCTCCTTGTCCAGCAATGACCAGAGCTGCATTGTCATATCAGTTCCCAGTTGGTTGTGGAAAACTGCGTTGGCAATGTCATGTGAAGGTCACCCCGTGTTGTTGTTGGGTACGGCTATGGCTATGCCTGTGGGTGTGTCTATGTGTGTGTGCAGTTCAACTTATTTAATTTTTATGTCTGTTTGTTGTATCTGCTGCTTCTGCGTGTTGCCGGCATGATTGGAGCTTGCATGATCTTGGCCTTGGTCAATTTCTTTTCTATACTATCGCAATGCCCAGGGATGCAGGAAAGAAACAGTGCAATGTGAGAGAGAATGAGGTCTATATATGTATGTAAGTCGATCTCTTTCGGTAATACCGATCGAAACAATTAAAGAAAAAGTGGTCTTCAAAGACAGGTAGTTCTTTAAGTCCAGTAGAAAACTAAAATAGTCAAATTTAAATTTTGGTTCATCAAAGTTATACAGGGGTGCCACAGAAATCACTTTCGCTCTAAATTCGTTCGAAATCAATTTCGCCCTGCCACAGAGGCTGTTTTCGAGTGATTTGCAAATCGCGCACTCATGAGTCGGCGATTTGCTTAAATACGCACTTAATTTTTTTTTATTAAAATAAGCCTTGTTTGTAGATTCTTGAAGGGTGTTCAATTTGTGAATAATCTACATCAAAAAAATGAACATATAATATGTTAAGTTTATTAAATTAGCATTTTACCAAATCGCTAGTTAAATTTGTCATTCACTGGCACGCACCGAATCGCTAGTATTTCAGTGATGCCACCTTTTAACATTTAAATTTCGAAATAAATCGAACTTAGTTTTAAAGTGCATACAATAGCGATTTTTGTGTTAAAACAAAGATAAGAAAATTAGATTAACTGGCAATAATTTTTGTGTTGATCTCTTGCATAATTATTGTGCAATTTGTAAATCGATTGCTGTCAATTTGAGTTGAATAAAGTGGCAACGCCGACGCCAAAGTAATGTCGAGAAGCCGCTCAAATTTTGGTAAATTTTATTATTCTTCCAAAATTGATATAATTAAAATTAATTATAAAGGGAAAAGCATCGAACAGATGTCCAGAGCGAAATTTGCTTGGCTTTTATGATGGATCATATGAACGAAGCATTCAATTTCACAATGGGCGATATAAGAGTAGTGGCTACAGCCTGATACAAACTAATTTTTAATCTGGTTAACCTTTTCTCCGGTTGCTTGAATTGAATAATGCGTGTCCCAATGTTGCTTTTGAGTACAGTATCATTTAACAATATAATTTTGACAACGTATATCGTCTGATTTAGAAAGAAGGTCAGATGCGCATCCAAGGAGGCTGCACTCTAGCGTCTAATTACGGATTTGCTTCTTCCCCAAATCGTCGATTGTCATTTGTCCTGCAAGAATCATTTATTTAATTAGAGCAAATCTTTTGCTAACATTTTCGTTCGCCGTTCTCGCGTAACCGTGCAGCAGCTAGAGTTACAAGGTATCATTTTGCCGCCGGAAAATTTTAATTTTTTGTCTGGGAAAAAGAAAAATGTAACTTAGTTTAAGAAAATTAAGTTTGTTTTCTTTAAAAAAGAACTAACCAATTAGGCTTAATCTAATTTGCACTTGCGGGGGTGTGTACCCTACGCAGCTAAGTTCGAAAGGGTTTGTGAACATGTTTAAAAAATGAAATCGCTCGAAGTTCTGTGGCATGGCGAAAATATTCGAGCGATTTGGCAAATCGCTAAAAGCCAAATCGCTAGTGAATTCTGTGGCACCCCTGATAGGCTATGTCCGAAATCTGTGAACAGGGTAGAAAGCAGTTAAAATCGGTTTCAAAGCGGCTTAGTGCAAAAACTCAAAAATTAGTTTTAGCTCACAACCGGATATTTGATCTGTAAAGTGGTAATATGTAGTTATATATTTGATTGGTTCAGTACGGGTGTTCAAGCGGTTCAAAAGTAGCCCAGAGCCACTAGTTTAAAAAATAAAAAAAGGTAATAAGGTCCGTCATCCCGACTGTAATATACCTTGTACCTGTAGTCATAACTTGACCAATAGATGAAGCCACTATTGTTACCATTTCGAAGCTGACAAATAGATGGCGCCACTACTGTAACGGTTTCAAAATTGACCTTTGTAATAATTTTAATTACTAACTGTCTTAAGAAGGTACAAACCATCTATCATCTCAAATGTGGGAGATATGACTTTTTTCCGAATTGCGGGGCTATATCGACTTGGCTGTTGATGCTGATCCACAATATCTATACTTAATAGGGTCGGAAATAATTCCTTCTCCCTGTTACATACTTTTGCATAAACTGAACATACTCTTTGTACCTTTGGTACAGAGTATAGCAAATTAAATGACCCAGAATTAATGCTGAACTCAGAAATCATTTTCAAACATTCTAATGTGGAAACAAATTACACAGGCCAACAAAATGACAACTTTTATGAGGTGCAGCCCTTTTGATTTCAAAATACAATAAGTTTTTGTTCACTGATTCCAAAACTGGTTTCGGCTTAGCTCCCTCAGCTCTTGTTTCCAAGATATGGCGGAAAAACGAAAATGTTGATTTTGTATGATTTATGAAGGCATGAGTATCAAAATATCACTTGTCAACGCATCCTTAAAAAATCAAAAGAGCCATATGTATAAGAACAGCAGAAAGTGTACTTATGGGCCTCTAAAGTCCAGATAGTCTTGATTTATATAAATATAAAGATATGATCTAATTATGTGATTTTAATGGCATTTAAATCAGTTTGAGCTAATTATGAGCCTGTTTGAGACAAAAATACATAATTTACTTTATGGGAGAATAACTAGATTTCCACTGAAAATTTGTAAGGGAACAGTAACATAGAATTTATCATCTACATATAAATAATTAGGGTGTTCACCAATCAAAAAGCGTAAATTCCAAAAGTTTACGGCACACGGGCGCTCACTAGCTCATGTGTGGTAAATTTACCAATTACGTTTATACAAGGGCTGGTGAACACCCTAAATATTCATATATTATCGGGGGTGCCACAGAAATCACTAGCGATTTTCGTATAAACGCTTGTATTTTTGATTAAAACTGCTCGAATTTATATGTGAAGTGGCACCAAAAAGCACGCCTTCTAGATCAGATGGCGAAAAAATTGCGAGAGCGCACTCTGTTAGCACTTCATTGTTGTTGCAAAAGAGAGCAGTATAAGCTCGTATGTGGTCGGTGTGATGGTGGAATTAATAAGGACAGCGCGAGACAGCGCTCTTTCTGTTTGTAGGGCCAAAGGGCCAGTGCGATCTGAATGCTTGCGAACGGCAATACACAAGCGAGACAAATAAATGTTCTGCCGTCTCATTCTTTCGCCTGTGAGATACATCAATTGGCCATGTGCAACTGGCTGAAGGCTTCACCTTGTTAATTCCACCATGGTCGGTGTGTCGACGTCTGTCGCGTCGCTGCCGCAGAGGGCTAATGTATACACAGAAAATAGGTATTTGTCGGACCCAGCTTTTAAACTGAGACACTAGTTTGCGTAGAAACTAGCATACGGGTAGACAATGCTGAATCAACTCAGCTCGTTGCCTGGATCAAGAATATATATCGTTTATGAGGCAAACAAAATATTTATGATTACGGAACGTATGATTTTTTATACCCTTGCAAAGGGTATTATAATTTTGGCCAGAAGTTTGCAACGCATAGAAATATTCATTTCCGACCCTATAAACTAAATATATTCTTGATCAGGGTGACGAGCTGAGTCGATTGAGCTTTGTCCGTCCGTCTGTCTGTCCGTCTGTCTGTCCGTCTGTCTGTCTGTTTCTACGCAAACTAGTCTCTCAGTTTTAAAGCTATCGAGCTGAAACTTTGCACAGAGTCTTCCTTTTACTGCACACTGCTAATATGTCGGAACCGACCGGATCGGATGACTATATCTTATAGCTGTCATAGGAACAATCGGTCGAAAAGAGGGTTTTAATGAGAAAAACTTTTTTGTTTTTAATGTTGACATCTCTCACTTCAACAATTATTAATATTATGCGATTTTACAAAGATTTGGAAGTTTTGGTCAAAATCGGATGACTATATTCTATAGCTGTCATAGGAACTATCGATCGAAAAGTGGGTTTTATTTAGAAAAATAGTTTGTTTTAATGTTGGCGTTCTTAAACTCTGATGTATTAAAACATTTGCAAGGGTATAAAAACTTCGGCAAAGACGAAGTTAGCTTGGCCTTCTCGTTTTTGGTACCCCAAACCCGTGTAGGTAAGTAAGACTAATTCATTTTCTTTCATCCGTTCAGACATGGCGTTCTCCAGGATTGGCTTGGCAAGATTAACCGATTGGAGGGCGGTATGGAGGAATTCTCGCAGGGCTACAAATACTACGGTCTTCATTTCCAGCCGGATAATTCGGTGATTGCTCGTGAATGGGCGCCAGGGGCCAAAGACGTCTATCTAACAGGCGACTTCAGTAAGTGGACCATTCAAGTTATCTCCAATCATTCAATATTAACCTTCTTCCACAGACAGTTGGCACTGGGAGTCGCACCCGTTCAAGAAACTGGACTTTGGCAAATGGGAGTTGCATTTGCCTGCCAATGCGGATGGAACTCCGCCCATTAAGCATCTCAGTGAGATAAAGGTGATCATACGCAACCAATCTGGACAGTTGTTGGATCGCTTATCGCCCTGGGCCAAGTATGTGGTGCAACCGCCTAAGGAGGCCAACCAGGGTGTCAACTTCAAGCAGTATGTATGGCAGCCACCGCAGTCGGAGCGTTATCAGCGCCAACACTCACGCCCGGCCAAGCCCAAGTCGTTGAGGATCTACGAGTGTCACGTGGGCATAGCCTCGCAGGAGCCACGGGTGGGCAGCTATGACGACTTTGCCGATCGAATTGTGCCTCGAATCAAGCGGCAGGGGTACAATTGCATTCAAGTGATGGCCATTATGGAGCATGCCTATTACGCTAGCTTTGGCTATCAGGTGACGAGTTTCTACGCAGCCTCCAGTCGCTATGGCAATCCGGAGCAGCTGAAACGCATGATCGATGTAGCCCATTCACATGGACTGTTTGTGTTGCTAGATGTGGTGCACTCGCATGCCTCGAAGAATGTCCAGGATGGGTTGAATCAATTTGATGGCACCAATAGCTGCTTCTTCCATGACGGGGCGCGAGGCGAACACTCCCTTTGGGATAGCAGGCTCTTCAATTATGTGGAGTTTGAGGTGTTGCGCTTTCTGTTATCCAATCTGCGCTGGTGGCACGATGAGTATAACTTTGATGGCTACCGCTTCGATGGCGTCACTTCCATGTTGTACCATTCGCGAGGAATAGGCGAGGGATTTAGTGGCGATTATAATGAATATTTCGGCTTGAATGTGGACACGGATGCGCTCAACTATCTCGGACTGGCCAATCATTTGCTGCACTCGTTGGACCCGGAGACTATTACCATAGCAGAGGTGAGTATTGACAGGGGGAGTGTGGCCCGCTTTGGCTAACACGTTCTCTTGTTCTTTTGCAGGATGTCTCGGGCATGCCCACCCTGTGTCGTCCAGTGTCGGAGGGTGGAATAGGCTTTGACTATCGTCTGGGCATGGCCATACCCGACAAATGGATTGAACTACTCAAGGAGCAGGCCGATGATGAATGGAACATGGGCAACTTGGTCCATACGCTCACGAATCGACGATGGATGGAGAACACTGTGGCCTACGCCGAGTCCCACGACCAGGCGCTTGTGGGGGACAAGACAATCGCCTTTTGGCTCATGGACAAGGAGATGTACACACATATGTCCACCATATCGGAACCCTCGCTTATCATTGATCGCGGCCTCGCCCTGCACAAGATGATACGCCTCATCACACACGCGTTGGGCGGCGAGGCTTATCTGAACTTCATGGGCAACGAGTTCGGACATCCCGAGTGGTTAGACTTTCCCCGTGTGGGCAACAATGACTCCTATCATTATGCTCGGCGTCAGTGGAACCTAGTAGATGATGATTTGTTGAAGTACAAGTTTCTAAATGAATTCGATCGTGCCATGAATGAGCGGGAACAGCGCTATGGCTGGCTGCATTCGGGACCCGCCTACGTGAGCTGGAAACACGAGGGTGACAAGATCATTGCCTTTGAGCGTGCTGGCCTGGTGTTCGTCTTTAATTTCCACCCACAGCGGAGCTTCACCGGCTATCGTGTGGGCACCAACTGGGCGGGAACCTACAAGGCAGTGCTCTCCTCGGACGATCCACAGTTTGGGGGCCATAATCGCATCGATGCCAATTGCAATCACCCCTCGAATCCGGAGGGCTATGCTGGTCGTTCCAATTTTATTGAAGTGTACACTCCATCCCGCACGGCTGCCGTTTATGCCCGGGTCAGTGATTAAGATATCACGAATTTGTTGATACTTGAAATGAATTTGTAATCTAGTTAATAGTCTTTGTTAATGTTATGAAACGAACAATAATTGGGAAGAGACACCTTTAAAATATATAACTATAGAGAAGATGTAATTTTTTTATCAGGCATATTCTCAATTCCACTTCCACTGCAACTTTTCGAAAGTGGAATTGATTCGTGTTCTTGCAACACCAAAAGTAAAAAGTTGTTCTGTTAAAAATTATTGCTTTTTGATAGGTGGAATGAAAAGTAATTGCCAAATTACGCCCTCTTACAGTTGTTAGATTTACATAATGTAAATTTTCTTTAACTCTGTGATCAATTTAAAAAATGTTGGTGAATTTTGATTTACATTCCAGACTTTAATTGATTTACAAAGAAATGTTTTTGCTGAATGTGTCCAAAATTTGTCAGTGCCAGCAAAAATGAACAAGTCAGCTTCTCCCATTTGCGACTGTTCCATCTTCGATCTTTTCGCTTGGACTTGTGGTTCCTCTCTTATGTATCTAGTGCAGGGCCGGGGAGCCGAAGTCACTCCGTAATTGACACCGAATGCTTGTCGAAGCCATGCATCACTGAGTGTCAGCGACAGAGATGTATATTGATCTGTCCTTTCCATTTATCCTGCCCTGATCTAGTGTCAGTCTAGGAAAAAAGGGAGCAATTTCATTCGAAATTGAGAACACAAAAACGAAGTCAAAGCTGAATTGCGTTCGATTTACTTTTCAAAAAGCATTGGAATTGAAACCATGCCTATATATTCTGACTTCGTTGTACCTGTCAATCAGGCAGTGAAACTTGCAAAACTTCATGTGAATTAATAAAAAGTTTAGTAAGTTACCGGATTTAGCCAAGGAAAATCTAACATAGAAGCACACTTTGAAACGCCTCTCTTTTTTGAGTAATGTTAACTCTATCCTGAGAAAGAGAACATTCATTGGGACAACTCAAAATTTTTGTCGACATTTGAAAACGAATTTTCAAAAACTACTCAGTCAAAAAATGACTCAGAGAGCTAAAATGACAGCAAACAGCTGACTAATATCTGAGTAAAATGTTGCCCACGTATCAATTTGATTTGGCGGTAGGTAGCGGTTCTATATGGCAATATCTGGACTTATTCGGGGGTGCCACAGAAACCTTTTCCAACCAAATTCCAATTCTTAGGTGCCACAGAAATTTTTATTTGGTTGCTTTCAAACCTCTAATGTTTTGTTAGGAGATTTTCCAAGGCTCTTTTCTCACTAGCGCCTTTTGTCAGAGTGGCGCCCTCTACATGACAGCTAGCGGATTAAGGGATGGAAACTAACACCTCATGTTTGGCGCCAACAAATTTATAAATTTTGCATTTTATTGGTGGAGAGTGCGACTTAAAATTGAATTATTATTTAAAAATGCATCATAAAACATATAACACAATCAAAAAATTTCAGTTAATCATTAAATTAACCCACATCTAAAATAAGGGAAATTTTTTGGCGAGAGATTCAGCCCTGTTTTTAGTGATGGAACATTAATTGGAACATCTGGTGCTCCAAATAGATTTTCTAATTAGAAAATGAAATCTCTAGAAGTTCTGTGGCACCAACGATTTTTTCGAGAGATTTACAAACCAAGCGTCGGCAAAATCTCTAGAGTTTACTGTGGCACCCCCGATAATAATTTTGCAAATTTGGCGATATTTGGATCATTTAAATAAAAGGAGCAGCCATTTGACGCGTAATAGGAACTACGTTCTGACTTCGCTTAAAATAATAGATTTAATGTATATTTATCAAAATAACAAGAAATATTTTTTAGTTCATTTTTAACATAAGAAGTTCAGCAAACTTATTTATGAATTAAAATTTATGGAACGAAGGAAGTGTTTACTTTTTAAATTCACCATTCATCAAAATAGAGCACTCGAACTACAACGCATAAAAAAACTTACTCAGTTAAATCTACGAAAAGTAAAAACTTCTGCTTTTACTAATAACACAAGTTAACACGATTTTTCATCCTCTACAATTTGATGTAACTCCTTATGTAAAATCACGCGCTGAATGCAAATGTGGTGTAGCTGCTAATAACAAATAACAAAGTCACCCATCATGGCCTTATCCCAAAATCCTTGATAACGACGTTCCATAATCTTTATATGCTGATGAAATTGTTAATCATGCTCATCACTCTCATCTCCGAGGTTTTAAGGGAAGAAATAAAATCAGAATCCAAAAATTGAAGATTCATCAACATATACAATACTTAATGGGAATTTATTAAGTATTTCATCAACAATTTCGACAATTCTTTATAGTTAGGACTTCTGAAATTTCCAAGAAATGAAGTGTCAACACAACGGAACGAATTTCATGCGTCCTCCTCATCCTTGGGCAACATTAAGTTTAATTGTGAGTCCTTGAAAGTTTTTTAGTTTGCGATTAGATATTGGATCTTTGCCTCGGATAGGTAAGGGAACACACTTCAGATATGCAAATGCATCACCGTCTGTTTGTAGAGCCTTCACAAAATTTTTAAATAAACCCAGTTTTATATGAAGGGGAGGCAGTATAATGTGCTCCTTACTGACAAGTGGCTCGAACTTTACATTTTCTTGGCCAACTATGTAATTCGTTCTGACCGGCCATTCTTTTCGAACGTAATGCTCGTGGCGTGCTCGACTGTCCCCTTTGCACAAAAAACACATGTGTTTGGTATATCCTTGTTGCAATCCTGAAACTATTGCAACAACTTTGAGGTCTGCGCAAATTTTCCAATTATGTATTTATAAAATCAAGCAATGTGGCATATCTATAATATATACATAAAGTAATAAGACATTGAACGTGATCATCAGCCCACACACAAAGAAATCTGTGGGTAGATTTAACCGATATTGTGGGTTGGAAATGCCTTACGTAAGAGGAACTATTGCTATAGTAAATCTAACCGATAATATTTACCGATGTTTACAGTAAGTACTTTTCTTACTGGGTTTACAGTAATTTTACCATACAATTGTTAATTTGACAGCTGGTACACAACTAAACAACAGTAGGGTGGGATACTATTTTAGCTGTCACAAGTTGGCAATCTACTTGAGCTCATCCCAAAGCAGAAGAGCCAACCCCACTACCCAAAAATTTTTTTTGGAAAAAATTTTTAGAATTAAACAAATATTTATTAAATTTGAAAAATTTGTACTTACTCTGGGGGGATTCGAACTCGGGGCTATTGGTCTCAACACGATTGGAAGCACGTCTTTACCAGTTACGCTACGCGCGCGTCAAAAGCAACGCCTCTAACATATTACTTGAATTAAATCTGCCTAAACATATGCAAAACGAGAGCGTAAGTTAAGTCGGCTCTTACCGACTTCGATATACCCGTTACTCATGAAAAAACATGTTTAACAGTGTTCCTGCGTTCCTTCTGACCATCAAAAAAGTATGCAACATTTTTGGAGGGTGGGTGGTGTGGTGACGGGGCGTGGTTCACTTTTGCTCATAACTTGAGAACCTTTCATCCGATCTTTATCATTTCTTCGGCAAATCGATTCATTTTTCATTTTGCTAATTACTAACTATCTCTAGAAGGTACGAATTGTCTATCTTTAAAACTGTAGGAGATATACGTTTTTTCCAAATTGCAGGGGCGGGAGGGGGCGTGGCCAAAATTTGAAACAAACTTGATCTGCGTGCAGATAAAAGAAGCATTTGTCCCATACATGTCAAACCTCTATCTCTTACCATCTCTGAGATCTAGGTGTTCATACAGAAGACGGACGGCCGGACGGACGGACAGACGGACAAGTCTATATCGTCTCGGCTGTTGATGCTGATCAAGAATATATATACTTTATATGGTCGGAAATGATTCCTTCTGCCTGTTACATACATTTGCACGACTTTAGTATACCCTTTTTACTCTACGAGTAACGGGTATAAAAATTTCTTGAATATCGCATAAATGAGACCACTAGTAATTCTCAAGTTCAAATTCCGATGAAGTGCTTTATAAAAGACCAACTGAAATTTGCTAAGTCAACAATTTTCGCGGTAAGATTTGCTGTCGGAACAGTTAATCGGTGCATCAAACATATTCAAAAAGTTATACTATATGTGCGGTTAGATTAACTTGTGGGGACAGTTAATTGCTGCAAAAGCAAAGTATGAGATGAAAAAATTACGTCAGAGATACTAATTCTATGGTAAAGTTACTATAGTAGCAGTAACTTATTGAAAAATAAAATATTTGTAGTTAATTTTACTAGGAGTGCAGTTGTTAAATGCAACAACAAAACTCGTGCTAAAATAAATACGTAAAGCTTACAAATTTCTTCAGTAGATTTTACTGTTAGCACAGTTACAAAACAACACCAAAACTACATGCATAACAAATTTAGAAAATAGTTACTGCGCTGACAGTTAATTTAGTTAGTAAATTAGTTAATTTTACCCCCCAGATTTTTTTTTTGTACAAGACAAACCGTAATAGTTAGAAATTTCATAAAAATTTCACAATAGCTTCCTATAGTGATCGGACATTGTACTAAGAAAGCATTTCCTAACGCAGCTCCCATTGCTCTCCAAAAAAAAAAGGTAAATGCTAAAAAAATATTTATTAGAAGTGTGTTTTCTTGATATCGAAGAATAACAAAAAATTAAATTTGTTTAAAATTAAAAATTATGGGAGCATCATTACGCTGCTCTCCGATCGATATTGCTATGCATTCCTTTGATTTAATTTGTGGCCAAGGGCCAGTGGCTGATCAGCCAATGATTTTTTGGTTACCACGCATCTCGGATTATATTTTCCTTCACAGTGACGCCAGTCGTATATATTCGTTAATCGGTTGATTTCGTTTACTTTTGAAGTAATATGCATCTTTGGCTGCTTGCCGTCTCCAAAATCCAGCTAAGTGTGATGCTGGAGTCTGACCACATATTTGTCGTTGCAAAAATTTAGGTTCATATCGGATTTCAAATATTGAGACAACCTGGATGCAACTAGAGCGACCGTAAGTTCCAATTTTGGTAGTGTCGCTTCTTTTAGTGGGCTCACTCGATTCTTGGAGCATATAAACTCAATATGGACTTCGTTATTTCGTGTGACTTCCCGCAGATACGCAACAGCTCCATATTCCAGCGGGCTTGCGTCTGCAAATATGTGTAGTTCTAAAATAGAATCTTCTTCCGTTACCAAACTCCGCTTTATTGAGAGGTCCCTCAGATGCTCCATGTCTTCTCTCCAGTTTATAAATTCGTCTGCTGGCATCCCACTCGGAATGCTCTTTCCAGACCTTTTACAGCAAAATTTTTACATTTATTGTGTAAGGGCCTAAAAATCCTAATGGATCGTAAATTCGAGCCACGGCTCTCATTACATTTCTTTTGTTGGCCAAACTCTGCACATATGATATGGTGGCCTCCAGGTCGACAGCTAAGTCATCAGATATGGTATTCCTAATGAGCCCGAGTACTTTCTGCTGCACTGCTTGGCCGTCTTCTTTCTCAGCAAATCTTGACTTAAGGTAAGGCTCGTTGGTGTTCCACTTACGTAAGTTGAAACTCGCTCGATGCATGACCTCTTTTGCAACGATATACAGTTCTTCCGCCTCCTGAACCGTAGCTACGCTGGTCACCAAATCGTCCACAGAGAACAATCTCTGGAGTTGCTTGCGAACGTCCTCCCTTCTCAGATAGCTCCGCGAGCAAATGTTGTTGGATTGTAGACGCCAATAAAAAGGACTGGATGTGACGCCATATTTCACGCGCGTCATACGATCCTCCACAACTTCAGAAGGTTGGCTGCCAGACTTCGGGATAGACTTATACCACAGGAATCGCTGGTAATCTCGATCCTCCTCATCTACAAGAATTTGTAAGAACGCCTTCTCAATGTCAGCCACAATGGCTATTCTCTGGCAACGAAACCTCATTAAAACAGCAGTCAAATCTGTTAATAAATTTATACCTGGGCTTAGATGATCATTTAGCGAAGCTAAACCTTGCTCGCTCGCTGAGGCATCAAATACGATTCTCATTTTTGTGGGCGTCTTATCATCTCTGTAAACAGGAAGGTGAGGCAAATAATAAGCCTTTTCGCTGCTCGCTGCTGTAGAGACTGCCTCCGCCGCACCTGACTTTATTTCTTTGTGACTTGTGACTTTGTGATCATAGTTTTGTTTTTCGAACATAATTTCTCCAAAAATCAATATTTTTTCGTTCTGTAAATTTTGTATTTTAGGTAAAAGATGCACTAGTTTTAAAAAATAACATTTTGTTTTTTTATTTCATAAAATAGAAAAAAAGTGATTTTTTGACATTTCGAAAATTTGTGGGGGGTTGTGAGCCACCCATCTAAAAGTTCAAAATTCGTGCTTTTAAGCCATTATTCTTTATTAAATGAAAAAATGAACAATTTTGCTCATATTCTGAATTAAGAAATATCAATGAAGAGTGAAAAATTGATTGACGGCATCAGGCTTGTTTTCTTTTATATACGAGCACTTTTTGCTTGTGGCTGTTCTTTTTGTTTGCCTTTCTTCAATGTTTTTTTTACTTCTTTGGAGAGTTTTTCCTCTGTTTTATTGCGCGTCATTGCAATATTCTCTTTGAAAGTCAAAACCGACTTTTTTCAAAGAGGCTCACAACCCCCCATATCTTACTTTTTTTGAGGGTGACGTCACATAACCAAAAAGACATTGTTACAAAAAAAAAACAATATTTCTATCAAAAAAGGCAATTGACCAAAGATATTTCCCTCAAACTTACATTTGTCATTAGGAAAAAAATTTTTGTATAATATTTACAAGTCAAAAATGAAAAAAAAATTTTTTTTAAAAAAGTCGAGTTCTGGTTCACGAACTTAAAACTGATAGGTTGCTTGCCAAAAGTTAGGTAATAAGAAGGGAGACACATGACATAAACAAAAAAGTTTAAATTTATTTTTTTTTGTGGCCAATATTCGAGGGGCTCACAACCCCCAGCGGCTCAGAACCCCCCCATTCTCCCCTACCATTATCATATTCAATTAACTTTTTGTTGTTCTTCAACAGCCTTTTAGTTACGCAATGTAAGCGGTTTAACGAATTTTGTTTATTGTTTTGCAGACCGTCTTTTGAAATTTTCCATGGCAACCGTAGAGAGTATCGCCCGTTTAAGTTTTCGATTTGAGCTACATGTACGTCGTTTTTCGATTCGCTGCACGAGTCTATGCCAATTGCCTCAAGATTCCAAAATTTTTCTATATCAAATTCTTCACGATTTTCAATGATATGTAGCACACAGTTATTTGCTTTATTGTATGCTTTTTTTTTGCTTTATGGCCTTGAATTGTCCATCCGAAAAACGTTTCTATTGCCACTAAATTTTCGTCTATGTTTTCGCGGTTATCATAGTTGATCTTCCAATAATTGTCTTGGCCTATTAATAGATTTATGCCACCTATCAGCTCTTCGTTTGTTGTAATATGTTCCGCAATATTTTTATCGGTTCGTTTTGTTACACGCGGCACCGGTAAAGCGTAGTATGCACTTCCACCAAAGACTTGCCAAAACAAACAAGTAAGACCGTTGCAGTCGAGTAGCCCGACTTCAATATACCCTGTACAATTGAAAACGAGAGCGTAAGTTAAAGTCGGCTCTAACCGACTTCGATAAACCCGTTACTCATGAAAAAACATTTTTAACAGTGCTCCGGAGTTCTTTAGGGTGATTATCCGAAAAGTATGCAAATATTTATCCGATATATTATCATTTCTTCGGCAAATTTTTAGTCTGATATCGACATCCTCGGCCAAAACGAACGGGCGGTAAGCAGGGCGTTTTCGAGAGTGAGTGGCAGTCAGAACTGATGGGTTTAGCGGTAAATAGAGACAAGACGAAATACCTTGTATCCGCGGACAAAAGTCGTTGCGTCTTGGACAATCTGTTACAATGGGAGAATACAACTTTAAAGACAACAACATCAGTCTGGAAATCCGACGAAGGATCACTCTTGCAAACCTACGGGCTAATTAGGGAGCTCAAGAGCAGAGACCTCAAGCGAAGAACAAAATTAGCCCTTTACAAGTCGCTTATCATCCCAGTCCACATCACATCCCAGTTACATTTTATGTGTTGGCTTTTACAAAACCTTGCTGTTGGCTTTTTCACACCTGAAGCATCGACCCTCGTTACGTAATATTCTTTTTCGCTGTTCAATTGTCATAAGAATATGACAGCAGTCTTTTAATTCGTGATTTGTTCTTTTGCAAAACAAACATTGCTTTTGATGTCCTTGCTCCGAAGAATATAAACCGACAGCAGTTCCTCGCGTGTTTTCGTTTGCTTCATTTCTCTTTTGCCTCTGCTCTCTGGCTCCGACAGCTGTGATTTTCCTAATGCTTCGACTTCGATTTTTGTCATCTCCAATAATACGGTTAACTGTTCGCACGGCTAAGAGAGATCGTCTCTCTTACGCCTCCTATGGTAATCAATTCGCATATTTGCTGGGATCGACTTTAGTAGAAGAGAGCTTACCATTATATTATATTGCGAAGTTGGCAGTCCGAGTGCCGTAAGCGTTCGTATGGTAGCCACTGTCTCGTTGTACAAATGGCGTAGCCCTTTTACGTCTTCTGCTGAGTCCACTGTTTTTATGCTTAGCAACCTTTGTGATGTCCGTAATTGCGTTCAGCTGCATCATTGGTTCAGCGCGCTGGCTAGGTAATTAAATTTTGTTGCCGCGTCTAAGCCTCGATTTTCATGCACCGATATCTTAAATTGCTCCCAGAAGGGTAACCAATTTTCAACTGCTCCATTAAACTTTTTCATTTCAATCGGTGAGAGCCTAGGGGGCTGCGTCTGTATTCCGTTTTTCTCTCCTTCCTTTTTCTCGTTCGCTTCGCTGCTTTTGTCTTCCTTCTTTTTCTTTGAGTTACTGAATTTTTGGATTAAAAAGCTTGGCGACTGTACCAATCGCCCGATCGTCGTACTCAAAAGCAGACTCGTTATCTCTTTCCTTGTTTCCTTCGGGTAACGGAATTGCAAAGGCAGCTTCATCTGCTTTCTTTAGATTTTCATGCACGTTTTTTAGCCGTAGCTTCCTGAGTCGGGTTTTCCGTTTCAGCTATATATTTGTCTATTAAATTGCACAGCTTGCTCAGCTGCGTTCTGCATTTTTACCTATACGTTGTATCCATTTTTAATTAGTCACTTTCACTAGTGAGTCTAATTAATCGCTACTGAGCAATCTTCACACACGCCCGTTAGATATTCGTCTTGATTATATATGTCTAATCGCTCGGGCTTAGTACTCAGACAAACTAAATCGATTTAGCTGGGTGTCAACTCCATATAAAAAAAGGGTGTCGGAAAGCTTTCGTAAAATTCCGACAGGCCTCCTACGCTCGGTCGAACTCAGACAAACTAAAATTTCCGTTCATACCCATCGGAAATCTCGTAGTGCCGCTAACTTGACAGGCACAAACAGCTGATTCAATTCCGATGGGGTGGTAGCAGAAAAAATTGTTTGTAATTTTTCCGACACCCACCCGTCGGAATGTCAGCAGCAAAAGCTCGACAAAAATCGTCGATTGGCATAATTTGAAACCAATGGTAAGATTTTGCATTGCCCATGACTTCTGCATTCCATATATCCTACAAAAATCCCTAAATATTTGCAAAAACAATTAACTAAATTCAAATGCAAGCAAATCAGCGCAGTATGACCGTTTCACATTTGGTGGTATTTTGATGAAGGGTGGTGTTTTGGCGTTGAACAGTCACACTGCATCGTCCGCTGGGTAACCCATCGGAATAAGTTGTCAATTTAGCTAGCGGACGGTTTAGTTTGTCTGAGTACTAAGAAAACTTCAATTTAACACAAAAATAAAAAAAAAAAACAAAAAAAAAAAAAAAAAAAAAAAAAATAAAAAATCTAACTAACTGAGTGAGGGAAAACCACACAAAAAAAAAAAAAAAAAAAAAAAAATATAATATTTAAAAAATAATAAAATAAAAAAAAAAAAAAAAAAAAAAAAAATATATAAAAAAAAAAAAAAAAAAAAAAAAAAAACAAAAAAAAAATTTTAAAAAATTTTTAACACAACAAAAAAAACAAAAAAAAAAAAAAAAAAAAAAAAAAAAAAAAACCCCTGGGTGTAAATAGGGGTGGTTCAAGTTTTTAGGGGCAAAAATAAATTTACAGGGATTAGCTTGAAACGCATTTTCAAAATTACACATACTAAAACATAAAAAAAGAGACTTTCAAATTTTGGAAAATCTATCCCCAAAGTCGGAAAATTCACGGAAAACTGTTGTATGAAACTTTTTGTTTATTATCCGATCAGAATCAAACTCATTTTCAAAGATGTATATGAACTGTGTTCCAATTTTCCGGAAAATCCCACCCGAAGAAGTCGAAAAAGCGTCGGAAAAGTCTGTATGGTAAACATTTATTTTTTATCCGATTGACTTGAAACTTTGTTTGCAAGCATAGTACGCAAAATATTCGACACGTGTTTTCCAACATTGGAAAAACCCGCCCACGAGGAAAATGGCCGGAAAATTCTGCATGGAAAAAACTATTTTTCACCTGATTGGTTTGAAACTCGGTTTGTGAGAATAGTAAGTGAAATAAATTGAGATGTGATTTTCCGATGTTGGAAAATTTAACCCAACGGCCGGAAAATTCCTGGAAAAGTCTTCATGCAAAAACTATTTTTCATCCGATTGAATTGGAACTCTGTTTGTAGGGATGGAATACTAAATAATTAGTGATTGCATATTCCGTGGGAGTGGAAGAATAGTGGGAAAATAGGTGGGTGGAAAGTGGGCGCGAAGTGGGCGCGAAGTAGGAGGGAAGTGGGTAGGATGTGGGTGGGCGCGAAGTGGGAGGATGTGGGTGAGAAGTGGATTGGATCTGGGCGGGAACTGGGTGATAGGTGGGTGGGATGTGGACGGGAAGTGGGTGGAAAGTAGGTGGGAAACAGGTGGAAGTTGTGTAAGAAAAGTATGGGGAGTGGGTGGGGTAGGATGGGGGCGGGAAGTGGGTGGGATGTGGGCGGGAAGTGGGTGAGATGTGGGTCGAGTGTGGGCGGGAAGTGGGAGGGATGTGGGTGGGTTGTGGAAGGGATGTGGGCGGGATGTGGGTGGGAACTGGGGGAATTGGGTGGGTGGTAATTGGGTGTAAAGTGGATGGGATGTGGGATGGATGGGGGTGGGATGTAAGCGGGAAGTGGGTGGGATGTGGGCGGGAAGTGGGAGGGATTTGGGTATGATGTGGGTGGGAAGTGGGAGGGATATGGGTGGGAACTGGGGGAAGTGGGTGGTAATTGGGTGTAGAGTGGGTGGGATGTGGGAGGGATGGGGGTGGGATGTTCGCGGGAAGTGGGTGGGATGTGGGTCGGATGTGGGCGGGAAGTGGGAGGGATGTGGGTGGGATGTGGAAGGGATGTGGGCGGGATGTGGGTGGGAACTAGGGGAATCGGGTGGGTGGTAATTGGGAGTAAAGTGGATGGGATGTGGGATGGATGGAGGTGGGATGTAAGCGGGAAGTGGGTGGGATGTGGGTCGGATGTGGGCGGGAAGTGGGAGGGATTTGGGTGGGATGTGGGTGGGAAGTGGGAGGGATATGGGCGGGAACTGGGGAAAGTGGGTGGTAATTGGGTGTAGAGTGGGTGGGATGTAAGCGGGAAGTGGGTGGGATGGGGGTCGGATGTGGGCGGGAAGTGGAAGGGATGTGGAAGGGATGTGGAAGGGATGTGGAAGGGGATGTGGAAGGGATGTGAAGGGGAAGTTTGTGGAAAGTGGGTGGGTGGGAATTGGGTGTCGAGTGGGTGGGATGTGGGAGGTATGACGGTGGAGTGTGAGCGGGAAGTGGGTGGGATGTAGGTGGGAAGTGGATGGGATGTGGGCGGGAAGTGGGAGGGATGTGGGTGGGAATCGGGTGGAAGTTATGGAAGAAGTGGTGAAAAAGCAAAGTAGAAAAACGTTGACTTCAAGCCTATGTATGTATGATTCGATTTCTGGGCTCTATAGAGGAAACAAATTTAGAGAATATTTTTAAATTTGGAAAATATTTAACTCTCACGATTGACTTCAAACATATTCGGAAATTGACTCTATACTGTTAAAGGCGAGCGCAGCCCGACGGACTTTTTGCTAGTATAATAATAAAAAGAGAGCCACCTTATCTGTTTGACAAGCTACAGTTTGCAGCATCCACGCGGACCAAAAACCTGATATGTCCAAGAACATGATTTTCGAGCTCAGAGAAGCAATTTTTCGTGTTCGCTGCTCGCTGCTGGAATGAACTACCTCATGACATAAAGAAAATTAGAAACGCAACGCAATTTAAAATAGAATTAGTTAATTACTTTCAAAGACAAAATATTTAATAATAATAATAAAATAGAAAACACAAATAGTTAAGTAAATTATTGTTAGCTTTTAAGATAGGTTATATGTATTACTTATTTAAAAGAACCACATGTGACTAATGCACTAAATTATAAGAAATTCTTGTAGCATTGAGAAAAGAAAATAAACTTATGTAAACTAAACTAAACCTTTTACCGAATCGAAAGTTTCTGTCAGCATTAAAAGGGTAACTTAGTATTTAACCTGCTTCACCATCCAGATAGGGGAGTTTTTATTGTTATGCATCGGATTACATCAGGTGGATGGAGAAGGCAGGTTAAAGAGCGAGGAGAGGGTAAAAACATTATAATATTATACGAATTAAATTACTGAGAATATTCAGTTTACAAAAAATTGTACAAGATGTTTTAATTAGCACATACAACTCGAAAAGGGTCATGCAGTGTGAAATTTGTCCGAAACATGATAAGTGCATAAGGTCCACAATTGGTCCAATTGGAGCAGGCTGAGAAGGTTACACGAATCAATATCGCCATTGATCAGCTTATATACGAATATGACGCCATGGCAAGCTCTCTGATTTTTTAACGTTGGCAGATTTATTAGCCGTTGCCGTTAAATAGGACGCTGAAACTTTAAAGGCAATACTAAGGTCGAATCATATATAATTTTTTGTTTTAAATTAAAATGTATATTTAACCGGTAACCGAAACAAATATTTTGTAACCGAACCATATATATATAAACAGATAAACGTAACCGAAACAAGTTTATTTAAATTACCTTGACCGGAAGCGCAACCGATATTTCCGATGCGCACGAAAATAAAATTTTATGTTAAACTCCATAAGGCCCATAATCAGAACAAATAGATGCGCACGAAAATAAAAAATTTTATGTTGAACTCCATATAAAAAAAACAGCTTCGAACAGCTGATCGGCCATTTATTTAGGGCCGTTTTCTCATGTTCCTGTTTTTGCTCAAATCAAAATCCACATCGATTTTGCAACTAGGTGGTTTTCGTGCAATTGGTTGTCTCATGTAGATTGATTATGAGTTTGGGCATTTGCACTACGGTCACACCGGCAGGTCTGAAAAGGCACTAAAAGTAAGTTGGAAGCCCCTTTGGACTCGCTAGTTTGTTGATATGTCCCTTGCGCGCCAATTTTAAAAAAAAGAAAGCAAGCATTTCACAGAGGAGGAAAATTTTTTTTTCGCAAGCACTTGTAACTATGGTTGGAGATTAAGAAAAAGTACTATATCTAAGTTCACACAGGCAAATAATTTAGACAAATTTTGATGAAAATTTTGCTATATAGGCCAAATTAGGGAACTTTTTAGCCTAATTGGATCAAATTAATTGCATATGAAACCATAGTTTAAGTTTTAAAATCAATAACAGTGTAAAATCAATAATCAAAATTTTCAATTTTTTTAATTGTTAATATTAACAATTCAGACTTAACTGTTTTTTGCAGCAGATGTTTTTTTTATTTCAAAATTTTTTAAGTGTGACCATATGCGCGCACTCAAAAAAATACTTAATATGAATTGTCATGTAGCCTTGAACATGAAAAACACAAAAAAAAAAAATAGATAAAAAAAAGAAATATGAGAAAGGGATTTTATGATATTAATAATATTAAAAATTATATTTGGAAAAAAAAAAAAAAAAATAAATTAAATTTAAAAAAAAACAAAAAAAGGGCATTGGGGGTTTTGTTTTTTATTTATTTTTTTTTTTTTTTTAAAAAAAAAATCCACTAATTTTGCTCAACTAGGTAAAGATTTTGTGCAATCGGGTTGTCTCAAGTTGTCAGATGGATTATGAATTCGGGCATTTGCGCCACGGTCACACCGGGAGGGCTGGAAAGGCACTAAAAGCGAGTTGGCAGCGCCTTGTCAATCGGCAAAAATTTGTTTTAATTATTGCGCGCCAATTTTAAAAAGTGAGCATGCATTTTACAGAGGAGGAGAAGGATATTTTTTTTTGACGACTTGTTACTATGATGGGAGATTAAGCAATAGGTCTACAGCTATGTTCACCCAGGCAAATAATTTGGACAAATTTTGATGAAAATTTGGCCATAAAGGCCAAATTGTGGAACTTTCCGGGCATATTTGATCAAATTATTTGCGTATGAAACTATAGCTTTTGTTTTAAATCCTGTAAAATCTTCAATCATCTCTATTTTAATCAAAATTTGGCTAAATTATCTGCCTGTGTGAACTTAGCTTAAGCAATGAACTAGGGGAATCAAAATGCGGATCTGTCTTTTTTGCTATGTCTGCAGGAGTCTTGCGTACAAACGCCACATCCAATATTTTTCATTTTGGGTTTACTTTTAATCAATACAGACTTAACTGTTTTCAGCAGCAGTTGTTTTTTGATTTTAAATATTTTTTAGTGTGACCATATGAGTGCACACATAAAAATACATAATTTGGTTAAGCATGTACATGGTTTTGAAATACATGAGGATGAAGTAGATGGCAACGAAATCCATCTAGATGGCTAACCTTGAACATGAGAAAAATCAAATACAGCAAATCCACCTAGATTTGCAAAAACAGCAACATGAGAAAACGGCCCTTAGGTCATTTATTTTGGCTTATTTCCAGAAGAGAAACTTAATAATCACAGCGTTGCTAATATCATTTGTAGGATTGTAGCACAGCCCAAGGTATATGAAAACAAGGTAGTCGCACTCGCTCGTGCTACTTCTTATTTCAGTGTCAATCAAGAAAATTCTGTGCGCCGAGATGCGTCGCTCTCAACTTTGCTGCCAACAGACTGACATTTAAGTGAATAGCCAAAAAGAGCGAGAGAGCGAGCGAGACTACCTTTATGAGTATACCTTGGCACAGCCGATTTGCTAAAATAAATTGAAAATAAATAACACCTAACATAAATTAGTGGCAATTTCATGACATAAATTTCCATTTGTTCTTGTTTTAACATTTTTTTAAATTTTTTAAAATTTGTTCTATCGCATGCTTTCAAATTAATAACGGCTTGTTTAATACACTGCTTGCTATACGCCATCGATTTACACTGCTTGAATATGCACTGCTTGGCGACGAAAACGTCAGAGGGCGCCACTGTTTGCTAATTGTTCAATAAGTCCCCCAATTTCGAAATTTCGCCCCCCCCCCCAGTTTTGAAGATAGACGATTCGGTCCTTCTAGAGATAATTAGTAATTAGGATTATGTATCGATTTGCCGAAGAAATGATAAAGATCGGATAAGCGGTTCTCAAGTTATGAGCAAATTAAAAAATTTTAAAAAAATTATTTCAAATTTTTAAATTTGCTCATAACTTCTGAACCGCTCATCCGATCTTTATCATTTCTTCGGCAAATCGATACGCATTGCTCATTAGCAACTTTCTCTAGAAGGACCGAATCGTCTATCTTCAAAACTGGGGGCGGGGGGACGAATTTTCGAAATTATGGGGTGATCGGTCTTAAGCAGTGCATACTTGTGGGCTTAGCTGGCCGAGCCGTTAATGCAAGCAGTGTAAAATATATATGTATCTAATGCAAGCAGTAGTAGTCCAGCCGTTAATTCGAAAGCATGCACATCGGGTACCCAACTGAATTGGGGGGCTTGCAAAGCCAAACAAGAATGAATGAATTAAAAATGATATCGCTAGCGATATCAATTTTGCAAAAAAAGCAAAAAAAAATTACTCAAAAAAAACTGATCAAAATGTTGCATTCTTGCAAAATTGCAAATTACTTCGTATATTTCGGGTTATTAGTTAAAGTTGCAATGGTTGGAATAGGAGAGAATCCTATTTCTTCACTTAGGCCAGTCAATTTAGGCCCGTTGTGTTACCATAGTTATATGGTTACATAGAAAAGCTACGCCGTTATCGGAGGCCCCTTCCCCGTTAAACCTTTAGAAAATAGTAGAAATTTGAGCAGCGAGACTATCTATATCTATTCCAGAGATTTCTGACAGATCGTTTAGAAATGGACGACCCATAACTGTAAGTCGCCTTCTGCTGAGAGCTGGAGAACCGCACAAGAGGTGTTGTACACTTTCCTCCTCATCGTCTGAGTTGCAGCTTCTACAGAACACCTACACAAGGCGACTCTGGAGTTGCTGCCTCATCGAACACACCTGCAGGAAGAAGTTTACCGTCTGCAAATGGGTCAAAGCGCCTGTTCATCGAAACTTCTCCGGATAGGGATTTAGAACGAGGTTGTTCCAGCATCAATGTCGGAAACATGAAGTTAGTGGATTTGATGGCCGTCATGTCCTCCTTACTGGATGAAAAACTCCAAAATGTGGCCTCTAAAGCTGAAATAAAAGAGATGAGAACTGATATTTCCGATACGGCCATAAAGGTGGACCAGCTCACGAAGGAAAATGAGGATCTAATAACTAATAAATAATTAAGAAAGTTGTATCAATCTTAACGCCGCAGGTGAAAATTTGAAACAAAAAAATCGACAAATTTATAATATAATAATAATAAATAATATTTTTTACTGAAAATCCGAATTGAAAAATATTTACCAAAATTTGGGTGTTATTTAATTCTTGAAAATGAGGTTATATTTCATATGAAATAACACCCCGATTTTTGGGGCCTTATTTCATTTTTTGAGGCCTCATTTCATTGCAGTGGGGCCTTATTTCATACTTCAAATTGGGGTATTATTTCATTATAAAAAAAACACCAAAATTGGGGACTTTTTTCATTTTATCTTTTGGGAACTTATTTCATTGGGGACTTATTTCCTGCTGCCGTTCAAATCCCGCAGTGGTTGCTGCCATAGGTCAAAAATAAAAAAATTAATGTTAAAATTTGCAAATCGTAATTTAATTAACAGCTACAGTTGGTCAAGCTACACAGTGGCATACTTATTTTGCTTTGATTATAACTTCTTTTTTAACTGCTTTCTGAAAATACCTTTGGTTCATCTGCCTTGTACAGTGCACGCCGCGCGCTGCAACATGTTAATTTTGTTAAATTAAATTTTTGCATAAAAGCTATATTGTACATAAAGGTATTGACTTAACTTCTACAATTCCACTTGGAGAAATTTCGTGTTTAATTTTGTGTAAATCGTTGTATTAGATGAGTATATTTTTGTGTTTGTTTTTGGTTCGAGTGTCAACCAAAGTGTGAGTGTCTTCTAAAGCTTAGTTCCAGTCAAATAATCGAATATCTCAAAATTTTATTTGATTCAAAACTCTTTATTCAAATTTTACAACATTTAAAAACAACCAAAAGAGGTTTCTGAAATATCGACAGAGGATTGTAAAACATGCCTTATTATAATTTTATAATTTTGACATTCGAATTTATTATCATTTTTTCATTATTTACACCCCCGCCACATTTTCCAACGTTGTGAGCTGTTTTCAATATCGAAAATCAGTTGTCTAAATATTTGACGTACTATAATTTCACTATATTTCAACCCAATCGAATGCGAAATAGTTTTCCTATACAAAATTTTTCGGCCATTTTTCCAATGCTCGTATTAGCCAAAACGACCCTTACACACCAAGTTTCTAGTTAATCGGATGAAGTAAAATATTTCATACCGAGACAAGGTAAAAGATACACAAAATACGTATCTCGGTTAGAGTGTTCCAAAATATAAGGAACAATTTTTTTTTTGCGAAATCAAATACGCTGGACAAATTGATGATGAATTCTTGGGGTCGTTTACAAATTTGTGGTTTTTTGACGAAAAGGAAATCTGCATATTTCAAAATTCGTTTAAAAGATACAATGGATGACCCCCCGCAATTATTTTGCCTGAAAATTTTTTAATATTTCGCGGTACATCGAAAGTGTTTGTTTTTATAATTTTCGGAGAGAAGGCATGCTTTCTCTCTCAACAAAAATTTTCGAATTCGAATTTTAAAAATGTGCTGTTGTATCAAATCGATTGGGTTAATTGGATTACAACGTTTTAATTTTGATTCGTCGAGTAAAGAGTAATTAGAAACTAAAAGTTGGATACGGATTTCCTTGGATGTTTAATAGAAAAGAGAAAATGTACAAAATTCGAATTTACTTTGGAGAAACCCGGAACATGGCAGCTAGACTGTTCCCAATAACTTTAAATAAAATTCCAAAAACCCAAAAAAATGTTAAAAATTTTGAACCGATTTTGTTCAACGATGTGTCGAACGACTCAGAATTGTCGTCATTCTCGCCTGAACCTCCAACTTTTAGTTTCAAAGTGACGTCGTTTTGTCAAAATTAACTATTTTCAAATCTGAGGTTTAGACGAGGATTACATCAATACTTAACAGGAATCTTTTTTCCTTTTTGCTTTCAGGTAACAGAGAACTTTTAGATAGGGTTGTCGAATATTTAAAAAATATCTATATCGATATTTTTGGCGATATTGAAAAAGTATCATTTCGATATAAATATTTTGGTGTCAAAAACATCGATATTATCGATATTTTCGATATTTTTCAATAAAAGACCGGATCTTAACAATGAACAGGTCTATTGAGGTAATTGAGGCGTCATTTGACGCATAATAAGAACTACAATCTGACTGCGCCAAAAATAATGTATGTTTAATGTATATTATTTAAATTGACAAAAGATATTTATTTTTACTTCATATATAACACTAGCAAATAACCCGACGCGCTTCGCTGCGCCTTCAACAGTAGAGAACCAAACAATTTTAGATATAATAATACTACGTAGAACCCAGAAATCGAACTTAGCTGATGCGTTTTCCCTACATGTCCAGAGCACAAGAAACAGTCATTTGCAACATTGTGACAGAAGGCTAAAAAAATAAAAATATCCCCGAAAAATATCACCAACAAATATTCGATATCCGATATATCGCCTCCGAAAAATATTCGATAATGATATTCTTCATTTTGGACAAAAATATCGATATTTCGATATATCGATAATATTTTCGACAACCCTACTTTTAGAGCAAAGCTCTTTTACGGATGTCAGACTGGAGGAGTAAATCCTGAAAAATTTTTTCTTTGCGACAGCGAATTTCTTTTGATGTCTTTCGATTTAGTTTTTGCAAAATCAGCAGCTTTTATCATAACAGTAGTAGCAGGAGGGTTGTGCATGGAGTGGGATATTGTGTGTGGTGGAAGTGGTGGATATCTGGTGGGAATCAGGTGAAAATTTGTGGGGATCTGGCAGAGATTTGGTGCTGATATGGTGGGGATCAGGTGCTGATGTGGTGGGGATATGGTGGTTATCTGGTCGTGATCTGGTGGGGATCTGGTAGGGATCTAGTGGGAATTTAGTGGCGATCTGTTGAGGATCAGGGGTTATCTGGTGGGGATCAGGTGGGGATCTGGTGCGGATCAGGTGGAGACCTGGTGGGACTTTGGTGGAGATCTGGTGGGGATCTGGTAGAGATCTGGTGGGGATCTGGTAGGGACCTGGTGAGGTTCTGGTGGAGGCTGGTGTGGATAAGGTGGGTATGCGGGAAGTGGGGGTGAAAAGTGTAGCTACATTGAGGTCATGTTGTGAATTCGGTGCTATAAACCATGATGTGACTTAACAGTGACTTCTAAATGTCTTAACAATGACTAAATATGATTTAACAGTGACTTGACAGTGACTTAACAGTGACTTGACAGTGACAAAGCAGTGACCTCACAGTGACTCGACAGACTTGACTTGACAGTAACATTTATTTATACAGAATCCAAAAAGTGTCTTCTTGCCATTTCTTAAATCGGTTGTATCAACGTAAAGAGCGTCCCATGACACTCACTTTGTTTTTTTGCATACCAATTTTCGCAGGCCAGACCCTTTTCAGCCGACGGACAGTGGCGCCCTTAGAACAAATGAGCTTGCAAAAAATCAGAATGGATTAAAAAAATTTACTTTATCGCTATTTACGAACTGTATATTTTTGCACTGTTTTTCAACTGGAATAGAAAAATATTTGATACATTTTTATTTTATTTTAAGATTATGTCCTTTGTTTATTCCTTTACGTAATTTTACACATCCCAGCAGCGTTTAGCGGTGTTTGTGACTGCTAGAGGTGAAAATGTCACAATTGTATGGCGCACAGTGGCGCCATTTGAGTTTTTTCGCAAAAAAGCATTACTTTTGACCCAATTAAGATTATTTACTAAATGTAAATGGCATATGATAGATAACTGTTCAACCTACAAAATATGTGTATGGAAAAGGTGCTAGGACTTCTAGATGCTAACGTTATGGGTTATCAAAGTTTAAATTTGTTAACGGCATAAAAAAATTCCCAACCCCCCGTGTTTATAAATTTTCTATGATTTCACATAATTTCACCGAGATTTATCAAAATCGAACAACAATATAGTGTAGCTGCCATACAAAAAGATGGTCTGAAAAAAGTCTTAGTAGAAAAACTTTTGTTTTCAATGCTATCGCTCCCACTTTGTACAGATCTATAGTATATACTACCACACAATTTTATCAAGTTTGATTTAAATCGGATGACTATAGCATATAGCTGCCATAGGAACGATCGGTCCAAAATGTATTTCTAGTGGAAAAAACTTTTTTGATGAATATATCGTATAGCCATATATCAAACTGGCAGCATATATCATGCTCCAGGGTATATAAACTTCGGTACAGCCGAAGTTAGCTTCCCTCTATTTTTTTTATTCATACTTTTATTTTCTTTTGTGATATAGTTTCAACAAAAAACAAGTGGTGCAACTCCAAAAGGTGTGGTCGTAAAATCGAAGGTCAGTTTCATACCGGAAGTAACTTAAAAAAAATATCCGATGGGGTGGTTGAAAAATCTGTATTTTGAACCACCGTGAAACAGCAAAAGCACAAAAACGCGATTGAAATTTGAAAAATGGTAGATTTGCATTGCATAATTTCTATCTAGTGCAAATATTTGCAAAAAGATTAAACAAATGCAAGAAATCAGAGCAGTGAGCGTTTCAAATTTTGCTGAGCAGCGTTGAACGAAGGTGGGTAACAGGAATATGTCAATTATAGGACGTAGGCCTTAAAAAAAAGCACTAAAAAAGCACGTTAAACAACAAAAAAAAAAAAAAAAAGTCCATATGTCTGGAAATAATCGATTTCCAATTTACAGCTTAATACAGTAAAATCTATGATACAAGACCAAATTTTGAGAAATAAATGTAGGGAAAAAAACCTTCCTTTCGCTGCAATTAATTTTTGAATTCTCATTTTCGCGATCAGAAAAAAAAACAAAAATAAATCAAATAATTTTTAAGGGTTATTTTTTAAGTACTAAACATATTTCGGCAAAATGTAGAAAAAACGTATACACTATTTTACAACAAAGATTACCAAACAGAGATTACCAATTCCTTCGTGCTACGATAAAAAACTTTAGATTTTCGATGGGCTAGAACCTTTGGAGCAAATCTATTACTAATTGTCAGAGGTTAGAAGTTCTGAACAAAGCCTAAAATTTCCGTGTTCCCTCTGGCTTGGACCTAGGAAAACTATATGCATTTGATGGCGGTATAGCCAAATATTGCCAAGGCCGACTACTTTTAATTAAGTAATTAATTGCAGCAATTAAGTAAAATGACTTTCCATTTTCAATTGAACCTCATTGATAACTTCATATTCTCGTACGTATCGCATGTAAGTTGGTGTTACACCGCCAATCGAGAAAACGATTTTCGTAGCATTCTTTTGTAATGGCGCCTGCAGCAATTTGCCATTGTCATTAATACGAGTACAACAAAATTAAGATACAATTATTAAGTTAAGCAATCAGTGTAAAGCACGGCAACTCGAACATTTTAACAAGCCGCAGCCGAGGTCGCACCGGCAAACGATCCTGCAAATAACAAATCAATAATTTCATGCAATCCAAAATGATTGCTGTTGGCCGAAGCTGCTGCTGCTGTTGCTGTTGCTGTTGCATTGGCGGCACCTTTTATATCCACCAGCATCGGACGTATAAATAAATTTAAACGATTGCGGTTTTTTCTCCTCTCTCCCAAATAGAAATCTTGCTCAAAAGCGTGCAGCGAGCCAGTGCTCCTGCTTCTAGCAGCGGATACCGATTATTGGCCGCTGCCGCCGCCGACTGCTGTCATCGTCAATTAGTTTTCTCACCGCAGACATAACAATATATTTTATGTATCGTTCGTTCGCTTCTTGTATTTGTGTTTGTATCCTTGACCATTGAAGGTTTTGCATTTTTCAGCAGAAAGGGCGAAAGCAACAGCAGCAGCCAATATTTGTAGTCGCTTATTGAAAAATTTCCTAATTGGGTCGAAATTCCAATCTAACAACGATTTCAATTCGGTGCTGACAATACCTGTACGTATGTATATAACCTATATATGTATACATATATGTATGCCTTCGTTGCGGACTCCTTTCCATGTTTTTCTGTAGTTGCCGTTTCCCTGCCCGCAATAAAATGTGAGAAATGATAAGTCCGACGCTTTTGCAGGTGCAATCAATAGATGAATTCTGCAGCAAGTGCGGGGAGGGTGTGGTTTACAGCTCCATGTAGCAGCAGTCATTCGTATTTCGCGGTAGTTTTAGAAGAAGAAAGACCGCTTACAACACAATGATATGAATGTGGTTAAGCCCATTGATGGTGTGATCATCATACAAATAAAACAAATTTTCTTCTGGCTGGCGCCAGCTGAGAAGAAAAAAAGATTTGCCGTAGTCGGCATTCAACTAAAAATTCAAAACACACAATGTACATTGTTTCCGGGTGTGGTGCAGCGGGTAGTGTGTGTGCTTGCTATGAGGGAGGCGTGGGTTCTAGCCCTCCACGAACCATCCAATTAAAAGTTTACTCATCCGGTCACCTTTACCAGCTATTGGCGACAGTTTTGAAGTAACTAGCCATGAAAAGTTTCTCGAACTTTGACGTTCGGATTCGGCGTTAAACTGTAGGTCCCTTTCTCTTGAGCGAAAACTTATAAGCACACGCACTAAGAGATTGAGAGAAGCTCGGCTTGGCCCTTTTTGGGGCTGTATAGCCAATTTTACATTACCAAAACGGTAAACTTTGGAGGGTCTTCCGAACTAAAATTCTGATTATTGAAGGTAGGAAATATGATATCTTCGGTAATTTTCCTAAAATATGACTTTATTTAAAACATCGTAAGAACACATTAAATTATTGATTCGTATTGGTATCGTAATGGACCTATTATGGCCTAAGTAGGATAGGGATAGTCTTACTGTCTCTGTCCCTAGCCATCTTAGCCTAACCTAATCTAACCTGTATCAAGTTTACAATAAACTATTTTTTTTTACTTTTGGCCTAAATTTAGTTCCGCAGATCCGAAATGGGGTAAAGAACAATTTTATAACCCAATTTTTGTGAAGCATTTTTGGTCCCAAATGATAAACAAACTTCTAAAATGTTACCAACGTGTTGGTGAGCTTCCTTCTTTTGAATATCCTTTAATTACCTTTGGACTTGAGTAACTAAAAACACAGAGGCAATTGATTCTAATATAAAATTTCACGCTGAATTCAAATCTGCTCTCAGATATGTCAAAAGTAGAATGGTTTTTGAGATGTCGCTAAATTTTTAATTTTAGTGTTTTGAAAAAAATAAGTCTACTAAAATGCCATTTTCTCTGGTTTTAGACCACCGATACAACAGCCGAGTTAATATAGATATGTCCGTCTGTTTGTATGAACACATAGATCTCAGAGACTAAAAGAGTTATAGCCCAGTTCCACGGCCTATATGTACAATGTACATCAATTGTGGAAGTGATGTGAAACAATTCTCCCACACAAAAAAGGTGTTAAGTAATGTTAAGTTAATAAAATGGTAATGTTAAGGATGTACATTAGTTCATGATGTTGGCTTTGATGATGATGACATTCTCAACTGAGTACTTCTGAGAAACTTTACATAAGCAACTCAATGTATGATGATGTAGACTCTTTAGTGATATCAATCTCAAAATTTTAAACTCCCATTTATATTTGCCATATCTATAATATCGGTTTTTTTATACCCTTAGGGTATTATAATTTTGCTCAAAAGTTTGCAACGCATGAAAATATTCATTTCCGACCCGATCAACTATATATATTGTTGATCAGGGCGACGAGCTGAGTCGATTGAGCTTTGCCCGTCTGTCTGTCCGTCTGTTTCTACACAAACTCGTCTCTCAGTCTTTAAAACTGAAAGCTGAAATTTAGCATAGAGTCTTCTTTTTACTGCACGCTGCTAATATGTCGGATGACTATATCTAATAGCTGCCATAGGAACTATCGGTCGAAAGATGGGCTTAGTGAGCTTTGTTTTGTTTTTAGTGTAAGTGTCCCCATACTCGGTCGATACTAATATTATATGTTTTTGATTTGCAAATTTTGGTCAAAGTCGGATGACTATATCTTATAGCTGCCATAGAAACCATCGGTCGGAAAGGCTAGCGTTCTTAAACTCTGATATTTCAAAACATTTGCAAGGGTATAAAAACGTCGGCACAGACGAAGTTAGCTTGGCCTACTCGTTTGTTTTCGTTAAAAACAGATAATAAATGGCCGAGCTATAGGAATATTACATTTTGCCTTATATTTAGAGCTTTACAGCTTTTCCTTAATTAACACAACTTTTTGCGATGAAACTTGAAACTTAAGAGTTTTAGACATAACTACATCTTCTGTGAAAGTTTCACAAAAATAAGGCCTTTATATCTTATCGATCCCATAGAAACACTAAATGAAAGTTGCTGAAAATGTGCAAAATGAATATTTTTATTATTATCTCTCCTGAAAAGTCAAAGTTCTTGAGATCTTGCGTAAAGTTGCACTTCATGTAAATAGTAAAATTTTTCACCACAAGGACTCACATTTAAGAACCGAAGCTAAACTCACTTGTCCAAGTTTGCCGTACTTCGGTTATACTCCAAAGAAGACAGTGGTAGTCAACTAAAACCAAGCTACAAAAACAGCGTTTATCTTATACATTTTATAAACTTCACGTGTATAGACACTGTCTGAAAAGCGCAATAAGATCCGAGCTAAAACACCAAAGTTATGCACGAAACAGTTTTGCTTGTGTGAGGTAGGGGGGAGCGCTGTGCCTATTTCAGAGTCAGTGTGCGCGCTCGCATGTGGGTGTGTGCGTGTGTGTATGTGGGCGTGTTTCTATGTGTGTCTCAATTGTACAGGGTATGTCGGAGTCGGGCCACTCGACTGCAACGCTCTTACTTCTTTATATTGCAGATATTCATCCGAATATCCGAAAATCGTCAAAATTGTGCTGGAAAGATTAAAGACGCTACCATTAAAAACCAAAAAGTTTTTCTCAATGAAACTACTACAATTAAATCCTCGATGACGGCACCGATATTGATTGCTTCAAGACTTCTATATTCCCAAATATATTCCCATTATTTAAAGAAGGAGATCCAAATGCACCAGAGAACTATAGAGGGATATCGTTCATGAATTGCGCTGCAAATAAATTAATGGGTATTATAAATGCAATAAGATTCTAAATGAATTTTAAACTGGGTTTCGGCTAAAAGTATTTCACTGTGGACAACGTATACAATTTAGCGTCCATTGTCCATCTTCGCCGAAAGGAAAAAAGTATATTGTTTCTTCGTAGATTTCAAAGCAGCATTTGACCGAGTTCATAGACAATTACTGCTTTACAAATTTCAAACTATGGGCATATCAACCAAAATTGTGATCTTTCTTGAAAAAAAATATGGAACGCATTGTGTGGACTAAGACTGGAGTTTCTGAGGAGTTCCAAACTTGTAGTGGTGTGAGACAAGGCTGTCTAATCTCGCCTATATCGAGCTGTACACTCAAAAAAAAAAAAAATCAATCCATACGGGATCAAATCAATCCCAAGCTGTAATGAAAACAACGTAATCCCGGATATGCTTGAGCCGATCAGAAAAAGGATTGAGTTGATCCGCCTTTTTTAATCCCAAGAAAGATTACAATTATACCCTGGTAATCCTTTAAGAGATTGAATAAGCAACAAATTTTAGACAAAAAAGTTATTTAATCCTAAAGCTGTATAATTTTTGGCATGATTGACTTTTTAATTTGAGGAAAGACAACTCTTCTTTCATTCCTCCGCCAGGCCACGTGCCATACGACATCCTTATCAACTTCAAACTTGGTTTATTTAAGACTTCTGAAAAACAAATAAATATAAAAATTGTTGTACTCAACTAAGATTCGAACCCACGACCATACGAGCACTCTGAACATGAATGGAATGGCATTTCATTATTATATTTCTTCGCTCTCGCTCCCAATTTATGGAAATGTGATCTCGAAAGGGATTGAAGTAAGCACATTTGAAATGATTCAAGTTCGAAAGGCATGGGTCAATCCTTATAGGATTGAATTGTGTAAAATATCCTAGAAGTCGAGATTGAATTTTTAAGCTAATGCCGGGCTTACTCCAAGATTTAAAAGACTGAAAATATCTCGACTTTTTTTATACTCTGTACCGCAGATATCTGAGATCTGTTTGTTCAAACGGACGGACAGAGGGACAGACGGACATGGCTATATCGACTAGGCTGTTGATGCTGATCAAGAATATATATACTTTATAGGGTCGGAAATGATTCCTTCTCCCTGTTACATACTTTTGCACAAACTTAATATACTCTATGTACCTTCCGTACAGAGTATAAAAATTTGAAGCAAAAGCAGCTAGCGAAGCCATTTGGTCCTCTGCACATTGGGTTTTTTTCGTTTTTTTGGCATAAACACAAAAAAAATGTTGTTCTGGTTTTAAAAAAAAAACCTTTATTTTTATGTTTATAATACCAATTAATCAAATAATCAATCGATAATATTTTGTACGGTCACACTGATTGAGCGGTACGCTGTCAAAGTCAGATGATTACGCACGTGTTAGCATTGTGTACCATTCACCGAAACACATTACTCAAGTTTGATTGCTTACGTTGGCGACATAAAAATAAGAATAAAACTTTAAATGATGGAAATTCGTAGTTCAGGTATGTAAAACAAGAGTCTAATCACATATCCGTCAATTTTATTAGTTTTATTCCTTGTGTAACGTGTTTGATGCATGTGTATTTATTAGAATTTTCTTAGAAAGTTCAGCTTTGTTTCGTGGAGTAGAGCATATACTGCAAACGATTTGCGAAAATCACCTAACTAAAATCTATGAAACACAAGTTATTAAAAAGGTTTGCGCTTTTTTTCCAATATTTTAAAAGGAAATGGACAAAATGCGGGCGAAAAACATTTAGATTTAAAAAAAAGCCTTCTGAATGACTTGATAAAAACATAGTAATTGACATCGAAGTAAATTGTGGCTCTATTAATAGAGGTGGTCCTCCAAAAGTCGACTATGAGAATGCTACCTCCCGGAAAAAACAAAAGTTGGCGACGGATCTTTCATAAGTTAATAATAACTCGTTGCCTTAGCTTGTATGTACAAGAGTTGCTGGAGGTTTAGATAAAAAAACATAGCTGCTGTTTTGAAAGCTGAGCCTTAGATACTTCGAACCCGTTGCTGTCTAGTATCTATTTAAAAGAACGACAAAATAAAAAAAAATTAAAAATAATCATACCAAATCAAGTTTTCTCGCTTCTGAAGTCACCACGATTTGAATTTTTAACAATTACTGATGAAGAAGAATATCACGACGGAAAGGAAGAAGATGAAAAGATCTTGACGAAGAACTTAAAGTGATTGCTTCCGACTATGAATATTTTAAAAGAGAAAAAAATTAAGTTCTCATATGTGGTACGTATCCTAACTAAGCTGTTTAAACATAACTTAATTTAAATAATTCAATAATTGTTGTTTATTTTGAGAACACAACACCAACATAAAAATAGGTAGACCCAAATTGGTATTTTAAAATGTTCTTATCTATAATGGCCAAATTTTTTAAGGTTTTCTATAAAATTTTTTCACTAAGTGCACACAACAGATAAAATCTGAGGAAAATCATATTTACTTTTAATTTTCCAAATAATTTTAGATATCATGTTCGGGGAAAGGGAAGTTGGCGTGGTCGATTCATAAAATAAACAAAAACCGAAATTCTACTTTAATTGGAATAATTTATGTGCAAGAACTTAACTTCTTACCTATCAATTTGAAATACATATGGAAAGCTTGCTTTCTCTGTGGTGTAACAGTTTGTAAGCCTGTGTAATCGCTTTGTATTGCCCAATTACTTCCAACTCTCGGTCATGCTGCAGTAAATAACATAATTTTATTAAAATAAGACCCAACTTTCTTAAGGACTTTCGTATGTGGTCCTTCATCTAGGTGTTCTGTCCCAGCTACTCGAAATTTATTGTTTGGGTGTAGAAATGAAGACTGGTTTCTTTGGATTGGTTAGAAGCAATATTTTAAAGGTCTTACGCTTCGACACAGCTCAAGTGCGCTTTAAATATTATCCTGGCTACAATAATTGAATCTTGTGCCTTCACAAAGATTCCTCTCCTGTTGAAACTTAAGACCGACCAATGTGATAAGATTTCCTCAATTCAGCCTGCAGCAATTACCACCCTCCCTTTTAAAATGACAGCCTTCAGGCGAGCCAAATTCACATGACACCCCTTGCCTAAAGGGGAGATCCGGCTGTGCAGGTGCAAAAGTGGGTTTGTCGATTTTGGAGTCTCTGTCGTTCTTTGTTTTTGTTGCTCTTCGAATTGTAATTGTTGCATGATTTAGGGTCAGTCTGGAATAAGCACAAGTGAACTCACTTCCCCTCGAGAACTGTGCAAATACGAGTGCGGCCAACGGAAGCGACCACTTCAAGTAATGAGCAAATATCAAATGCAAATATGTGTACATGTGTGTGTGTCTCTCACGTAAACTCGAGTGTATGTAAAAAAGCATCAGCTAGTCGTTCACACACCATAAAAAGTTCAATTTGGTAAGCTGAGACCCAACCACAGTCTGGCCAAGTCTCGTGTTTTATCGTCCAAACAAACTATCAATATGGCTCGGACCATTGAACTATCCATGTCAGGCCTTCATCTGGCCAAACCTTTCTCTCCTGATGCATGTAATTTCCGAAAAATCAATTGCGTTAGCCAACCATTGATTAGCTCCCAGGTCAATAATTGCGCAGCTGCTGGAGCTGCGCTGCCATTTTGAATTTGTCTGCCTCCTCAAACGGCGTGAAACATGAATTATGCTGCTGTAGATGTTGCTGTTGCTGTAGCTGGGCCGGCTGGACGCTGGACAGTCGACGGAGCCGAAGCGTTGATCGCAAGGCGTTGAAAGCGCTGGATAAGCCGCAAAACACAAAACAATACAAAATGCTCTGGAAGAAGCGCAGAGAGAGAAAAACGAAAATGCGGTACTGCAACATGTCGAAACTTCAATGGACAAGCTGGACGCCTGGACAATGGCCCAGACCCCGACCCAGACCAGCAGCCAGTCTCAAGCAGCAGCAGCCAGCCAGCCTGCCTCGGACATTTCAGTTGTATTACGAATTTATCTACCTGAGCACCAACCATCGTCAATCGTCCATCGACGTTGTTGCCGCTGTTGCAGCCAGATCCCCAAGGAGCAGCAGCAGCAGCAACATAATGGCCACCGAACGTCAAAGCTGCTACCACTACCACGGCTACCTCGATGTTTTGCACTTTTCAGTGGAAAAAACAGTCCAGCGGTGCCAGTGCCCAAGGTTTCTTATGGCTTATCAACACATTTGATATCTTTGCTGTGCGCTGTGCAGACGTCGCCGTTTGTGGCATCCAATTGGTACGCTGCAAGAGCCACAGACGCAGTCCCCAGTCTCTTTACGAGTCAAGGGCGTAGGCAAAGGGGATCTGGTCAATAAGACAATGTCAAAAGTACAAATGGAATGAATTTTTTCGGTTCAAAAAAGTTGAAAATCCTGGAAGTTTTGCTGAACGGAACTCATTTTTGTTAAGTAATACGGGCAAAGTCACCCCCCGGTTGGCCAGGCACGCAGAGCGACAGAGACTGAAGCAGAAGGTACTTTGCCAATTAGTAGATGAATTCATCCAACAGAAGAGAGTCAGCCAAGTAATCAGTTGAAAAGTCACACAATTCTTTATAAGAATACCAGCCGTCTTTGGAGGTGTATTTTAAACACAAAACGAAGAAGTAAAGCTTACTTTACAATTGCCATTTATCAAATCTTAACCTAATTTAAAATTAAGCAAATTTCGCGTGTATCGATCTTTACCATCTATCTATTCACCCGTGATCAGGATCCTCTACACCAGGGGCCCGTAAAGACTTTTGAAATTACGTATGTGTGTAGCCACTGACACAGAATTCATTTTGCTCGGCAGCATTGTTGAGCAGAGACGAGCTTATACTGTCGGTGTGTCGAATGCGCTGCTGCTGAGCACTTTTGAATGCACAATAGATAGCGACGCGCCGGCCAATAATTTAAGCTCATACAAAAATTTAGTCATTTTTGCCATTTTGTAGAGTTTTCTATCTTTAACTTCCAAATAGACAGATAATCAAAATTAACTATAAAAGTTTCCGAATTCAGCGTTTTTTTTACCATTTAATATACACGTCTATTTTTAACCGACTACTTACCCCTATATTTAACCGCCAAACTAAACACAATTCTGTCATTTTCTGCCAAATTTAAAACTTGATAATCCACCAATTGAATATGTACTAAATTACCTGCACATAAAAGTTTTCAAGGATTTTTTTTAAAGTATTTCCACGGCAGTATATTTCCAAGCAACACTTCACAATTATTTTCTGCCCTCTCTTCTTGGGGAACCGTGCATAATTTTATAAACCGAAGACTAGCCAAACTTTAACTTTTGGCACTTGGCACGTTTATGAAGCCAGATACGCCTAATTTTCATCATGCGAGAGTACCTCGTTTCTCTGCAACGGCTTTTGTAACTCTTGTAACTCTCCACCGACCTCAAGCCAGCCAAATGCTAACTTTAATGGATTTAGCTATTAATTGCATCACTCACAAATTCATGCACGATTTGAGAATGCTTCACGAATGATCACGCACGATAAAAAGGGATATACCTAAAATTAATTTAGCAAAAGACAACGGCCTATGTACACAGATTGAAATGGCGTATAACCATTCCGATCTATCCTATTTGAACGTTCTTAAAGCACGACCACATTCTCAAAAATACACCACACGTTCTAAATCGACGAACAAATTAAGAAAACGCGCTGGGCCTTGAAATATGACCGCAGCGTCTGCCATGATGATAATTGCTAAAAAATTAATTGAATTATTTAGTAAAGTAAAGTAAAGTAAAATTGGCTATACAGCTCCTCCAACGGGGCCAAGCCAAGCTTCTCCAATCTATTGGCGTGTGTGCTTTAAATTTTACGCACAAGAGAAAGGGACCTACAGATTAACGCCGAATCCGAACGGCAAAGTTTGAGAATTTGCTTTTCCATGGCTAGATTACTTTACAGCTGGCGCCAATAGCTGGTGAAGGTGACCGTATGTGTAAAAGCTATTTTTCTAAGGAAAGAAAAAAACTTTTATTATTAGATGTTCAGAAAAACCCCCACCCCCCGCCCACTCCACCTACCTGGGCCCAGCGGCGGTGAATTATTTATTCTGTTATTTTGTTATACAGGGTTTGTCCGGAAAGTAATAGGACTAATTTTTCTTCCGCCGCGACTGTACTTCGGAGCTTGCGCGCACCGACTGGATTCGGTAGAGGGCGTTCCTAGCTAACGAACGGTCAGTTGTCTCCGAGCACCTGGATAGTCAGGACAAGTATTTTCGCGCGAAGTGTTTCTGTGAGTGGTGCACGGCGGCAAGAGGTACGCAATTAAATTCTGTGTTAACAAGCAGGCGTACCCAGATGTTGCTTTAGCAAGAAGTGGTGTGTTTCGGTGGCACCAGGCCTTTTTGGATGGCGGAAAGAGGTCGCCGATGAAGACAGTGCCTCGACTTAGACAAACACCGACAATGTGACGCGTGTGCGCAAAGTTTTGAACTCAGACCGTCGACTAAGTATTCGTTTAATTGCCCAGATGTTAAATTTACAAAAATGTGTGGTTCATGACATTGTGACGGAGCATTTTAACAAGCGCACGGTGTGCGCTAAGATGGTCAGATCGTCCCATAACTGAACTTGAAAAGTGAAGCCGGCATCCCAGAGCTACGCATACCCCACAGCCCAGATGTGGCCCGGACATTTTTTGGTTTCCCCGCCTGAAAATTCCGATAAAAGGCAAACATTTTGAGACGACAGAGGGGATCCAAGCAGCATGGACCGCGGCTCTCAAGGCTTTTCCGGAGAATCCCTTCCTGGCAGCGCTGCATCGACGCAGAAGGAGCCTATTTGGAAGGTTTTTAAAGAATTGCAACGATTGGCTTAATACATTTTTTTAAATCGACTCAGTCCTATTACATTCCAAACAATCCCTGTAGCATGATATATGCCTGCCAGTTTGTTTTATGGCAGCTATACGATATATTCATCCGATTTTGATCAAATTCTCCAAAATTGTTTTAAATAAGATAATATTCATAACTGGAAAGTATAAAGTTTTGCTGAGCACTGAAAATCAGCCATTCATTGAACTCCGCACGTGGCTTTTGTTGTGGCAAAATTTTGTCTAAGTTTATTGCCTTTAAAATAAACGAAAATTGATTAAAACAATTGAAGTAAACTATGGAAAATAATGTCCAAGGTATGTTTAATACAATTTCGTTTAAGTTTGTTCTATATATGTGCTTTGTCCTCTGTTTTATGCGTTTTTATTGTGTGTTGTTTTAGGCGAGCTTAACCTCAAAATAATTCTGTTTCGTGGAGTAAAAGTTTGGTGTATTGTCGTGGATTGTCGTAACTGTTAATGCAATATTGTTCATTAAATCGTAAAATTACGATTATTTCAGACCACTTCGAGTTTGAGCATAAAAAATTGATTGAAGAATGCATACACGAAAAAGCAGTAGTCAGAATAATATGCACGTCTTTTTTCATAGAGCTGTGGACTCTAGCGATCCACTGATCTCTAGTTAATGTTTAAGTTAAAGAAAGGCACAAATAAAAAGATACCTCTTCCGACGGATGTCATTCCGCTTTTTCCTTTTTTTACATTAAGTTGTAGTATGGACCCTCTTTGTGATGAAGATAATACTGACGATACCGATTCGGATGGATCGGATATTGAGAATAAATACTGTTTACATTTAGATTCTGAATTTAATGATTAACGAGAAAGGCAAAGCTAACTTCATCTGTACCGAAGTTTTGATACACTTGAAATAGCTTGTCATAACGGTTAGCGACTTCGACCAAACTTCGCAGATCAGTTTAAAAACATTACATATTACCCATGACCATGTTTGAGAGCGATAATAATGAGAACAAACCAGTTTTTTTCACTAAAACCCATTTTCCGAACGAACATTTGTATGGCAGCTACAAGAAGTAGTCATCCGATCCGGTCGGTTCCGACATATTAGCAGCGTGCAGTAAAAAGAAGACTCTGTGCAAAGTTTCAGCTCGATAGCTCCAAAACTGAGGGACTAGTTCGCGTAGAAACAGACAGACGGACAGACAGACGGACAGACGGACGGACAAAGCTTAATCGACTAAGCTCGTCATGCTGATCAAGAATATATATACTTTATGTGGTCAGAGATGATTCCTTCTATGCGTTACAAACTTCTGGGCAAAATTATAATACACTTTTCAAGTGTATAAAAATAAATACCTAAATAAGTTGTGTTAATAGCAGGGTTGTCAAAGTACCGTACAAAGTACCGTACTTTGTTTAGTACACAAAAAGTACTGAACAAAACCAATAACCGTACTCAGAAAAGTACGGTACTTTTTCGTTTCGTACTGTACGAAACCACAAGTACGGTTAATAATTTGTAACGCACCGACCGAAAAAAGCAAGTACGGTACAGCGTCGTAACGTACCGACCGAACTATTTTGTGTTCAGCACTCGTGCGTACTAAACAATTTTAGTTACGTACAATTAAGTACAAAATGGTTTTTAGTTAAGTACACGGAGTGTGAAACGAATTTAGTTACAGACTTTGTGATTGGTGCACTGACTGAAGACTTATTAAATCGGAAAAAAAACCAAAGATGATAAAAATGACTGAAGACTTATTAAATAGCGAAAAAAATCCAAAGAGGATAAAAATAGTAATTACGAAAAACGAAATTGCCAACCAAGTAAAAAATCATGTCAGGATCAATGCATAGGCGCAATTCGCAGCTAAGGGGTCTCCATGGTAACAAAACCGCGAAATGCTTAAGAAATTGATTTTCAAAGCCACAAATGATCACTTATAACTGCATTGCCCTGTCTATGACAATACCGAACCGCGATTAATACCAAGGATGACCAAAGGTAAAGAACATAGCTAAGATCTTAAAAACCGTTACCACTGTCTGTTACTGACAAATCATTAAATCGCGGAAAAATACCAAAGAGGATCAAAAAATGTAATAATGCCAAACAAACTTTACTTTGAAGATATTGAAAAATCATGTCAGGATAAATGCCAAAGCGCAATATGCGGCTAAGGTGTCTCCATGGTATTAAAACCGCGAAATTTTTAAGAAACTGCTTTTCAAGACCACAAATGATCACACATAACTACATTGCCCTGTCTGTGACTATACTAAACCGCGATAAATACCATGGATGACCAAAGGTAAAGAATATAGCCAAGATCTTAAAAACTGTTGCACTGTACTGTACGTACGAGTGCTGAACACAAAAAAGTTCGGTACTTATTTTTATCGGTCGGTACTTTACGACGCTGTACCGTACTTGCTTTTTTCGGTCGGTGCGTTACAAATTATTTACCGTACTTGTGGTTTCGTACAGTGCGAAACGAAAAATGTACCGTACTTTTCTGAGTACGGTACTTGTTGTGTACGGTACTTTTGTTGTGTATACGAACCCTGGTTAATTGATTAGGTTCTGTAAATATTGCATTTATTACATCATCAAAATCAGCTAAATTCATGCTAGTCGGCCTGATCGGTTATATGGCAGCTATATAAAATAATAGTCTAAATTGAACAAAATTTGTTAGGACACCTTGGGAGCCTTGAATACGTGTATAAACTGAATTTCAGTTCAATAGTTAAAAAAACAACAAAGTTAGTGAAAATCGGCCAGATCGTTTATATGGCAGCTATATGAAATAATGGTCCAAATTGAACGAATCTTTGTAAGTCGCCTTTAAAATTAGACTTTATGCCAAAAAAATCGACTTGGGGACCATTGTGCATTGTGTGGACAGAATAAATTTTAGCAGAGCTGGGATCTCCCCTGAGTCTTCTTCTACTCAGAGCGGGGCAGTGACAGAAGAGGTGTTACCGTTTCCTACTCTTCTTCATAAGTCATTGTCAGCGACGCCTAGACGTGCTGCGTGTCTGCCAATAAGACAGTGACCCGTGAGTGTGCCTACCAGAAGTGATATGCGGTCCCTTCTGTGACGTAAAAGTGTGTACGTTTTTGATCGAATGTTGGCCACTTAAGCCTCGCTATTGCACAGGAAGAAAGGTTTTTCCACCGATTCGTAGCGAGACTCATGCTTCAGCTTTTATGTGGAGCTTAAATGTCGCCATAGGCATAACTATCGTACTCTTCCTCCAGGCACCCATATTAGGTGTTTTCTGAAATACCGTGCGATCTCGTTAAGAGATAAGCGGCAGTTAGTAAGAGTTTTGCATTGTTTGTGTGTGAGTCAAGTGCCTTAAGGGCGGCTTGACTGTCTGAGTATATAAATACGTTGCCTTCTTTGACCGTGAGTGTGCTAAGGTGGGTGGTAGCTTCCGGGATGGCTGCAATTCCCGCTTGATACACACTGCAGTGGTCAGGAAGGCGGAACGAGATGTTTAAATTTAGGTTGGGGAAATCACGGCGGCTTGGGATATAGACATCGTATAATTTGTCGAACGTCGGTTGTGGTATACCGTAGTCTGTACTTAGTGGTTTACTCTCTTGGTCGTCGAGTATTGTAGAGTTTCCCGAATTGCCCCTGTTCCAGGCGTCAGATTCTCGTAGTCTTAGGGCTGTTGAGATAGCCAGTTGTTTTGCTACTAGGTCTAGTGGCAGAAGGTGAAACATAGTATTTAGCGCTTCCGTTGGTGTAGTTCGGAGAGCGCCACTAATACATATCTCAGCACTTCTCTGTACTTTGCTGAGGTTGTTCAGGATTGAATGTTTCCTGAGAGCTGGCCACCATACTAGTGCTCCGTAGAGTAGTATTGGACGTACAACGGCTGTGTATAGCCAATGTACTATGGAATAAGAAAACCCCCTTCTTTATACGTTCGTTTATGTTGTCTTTCCAGAGTAGTTTCCTGTCCAGAATGACACCCAAGTATTGGGCATTGTCTCCAAATACAAGGCTTACTCCGTTGATTTTTGGAGGAACAAGCGTGGGAATTTTGTACTTTCTGGTGAAAAGAACTAATTCCGTTTAGCCGGGTTAACGCCCAAGCCACAAGATTTTGTCCACTGAGCCAGTGTTGTCAGTGCGGTCTGCATAAGGTCGCACAGCGTTTGAGGATAGATTCCACATTTAAAGATGGCAATATCATCCGCGTACGCCACCACTACGTGTCCCTCCGCCTCCATAAGTCGCAGCAATTGGTTAACTGTTACAACCCACAGCAGCGGAGAGAGAACACCTCCTTGCGGAGTACCTTTGTTAACACATCTGCGAGCTGATGCACCGCCAAGTTGGGAGTACACCGACCTGCTCGTTAGCAATTGGTCGAAGAATCTTACTAGCGGTACATCCGCGCCCACATATGCCAAGGCAGAGGTGATGGCGTGAGGTTGGACGTTAGTGAAAGCACCTTCTATGTCGAGAAATGCTACTAGGGAGTAATCGCTTACTTCAAGTGATCTTTCGATCCTTGAAACCAGGGAGTGCAGGGCGGTTTCAGTAGATCTACCCTTGCTGTATGTATGTTGTGTGAGTGCTAGATGACCGGAATTCATAGTTTGCCTCAGGTGTGCATCTACATATAAGTCTCTCAAGAGTCTTTAGAAGAAATGAAGATAGACTGATTGGCATATAATCGTTCGGTTTTACATGTGAAGCTTTGCCAGCATTTGGTATTAAAACCACTTTCGTTTTTCTCTCTACCTGATGGGTATGTAGTCAACCCTAAGAAAGCCTACATAGATTGCGAAGAGCCAGGTTATAGTATGCCCAACAGTTTGTTGTAGTTGGGCAGGAAAAATGTTATCTGGACCCGATGACTTAAATGGTTCGAACGAGTCGATTGCCCATTTAATTTTGGTCTCTGTTGCAATGGTATTATTGTATTGCATGTTCAGTTCTTTTGTATCAACCTGGGGTGTTACGTTGAGGGAGCAGGAAAGTGAGGGCTTAGCTGAAGATTTAGTGATTCTTCGCTCGAGACTGTCCAGGATCCGTCTGGTTTTTGCAGGAGTCCTGGCGAGGTTGGTGAGCTTGCCGTGAAGCATCTTTGATAATTAAACAGTGACTCACCTCGCTCGTTGATATCTGTACTGCCCCAGAGTGTGTGGTGTGCGTTGGCATCGCCTCACAAGATGAGGCTTGTGTGTGTAGTTTTGCTATTTTCCGCCAGGTCACGGAATATATTTTATGGTTGGCTCTCGGTGTCATGGACCATATAGAAAGAGGCCAGCCTGATGGTCGAACTCCCCAGTTCCAGGCTGACCGTGGTGATGTCACCATCGCTAAATTGGGGAATTAGAAGTGAATTAACATGATTTTTTGTTTACCCTTACCCTTGGTGTAGAAGAGGTTATATTTGTGTGTCCTTAAGCCGTTGATACTGTTACCAGAAATCCGCGGCTCTTGGACAAAAACAATATCTACTTCGCCTGGGGTTAGGCGAAGTAGAAGGTCAGCGGTTGCTGCTTTAGAATGATGCTGGTTTATTTGTAGAACCCGCATCATCTTGCATGGTACTCTCCTCCGTCAAGGTGTCATCAGCGTCCTCCGGTTGGAGAACTTCCTGTTCTGTACACAGACGTGCGAAGGCTGGTCCATAATCTGAACCACCAGAGATCTACTTTGATCACCTTCCAGTTGCTAGTGGGAGCACTTGGGTTAAGCACTCTCATCATCTGTAGGATCCTTTCAGGTTCCGATGGGTTCACGGGTAACCATACTCGGGCCCTAGGACAAGAAAGTATGTCCTTGGCATCGACAACCTTAAACCTCGCCCCCGGGTAGAGTTCGCCAACCTTGTTGATTTCAGCCTTATAAAGATCAGCATATCTTCCATCTTCACATGCAACGAGACGGATGTTTTTCTAGAACCACCCTATGCTATTACAGCTCGGAAAAGTTTGGTTAAGATAGCTTTAAAACTGACGGGAGAGCTAGCATAGAAAAAGACGGACGGACATGGCTATATCAACTCAGCTCGTCATCCTGATCAAGAATATATATACTCTATGTGGCCGAAGATGTTTCCTTCTATGCAATTTTAATTTTATTATACCCTCTCCAAGAGTATACACAGAAAAAAAAGATCACGATATTTAGTACCATACGGGTATTTTGAGTATCAAATCGGCCTTCATCTAAAAAAATATATCAAGTTGATATTATAGCGTCCATATATTTAGGTAGAAATAGTATCACATTGATATGAAAAATTGATATTTTTTCGTTATTTTTAATTTTAGAGCTGATATTCGATCTTTTTTTTCCGTGAGAACTCATGACTCATAATCACAATAATGAACGTTAGTTCACGCACGGATCACGGATGATCACGTACGATTTACAGTCCTAGCACACGATCATATCGTGACACACCGTGACACGTTCAAATTCACGTCACGGCTACACCTCTATTTAAAACCTCAATGAACCACTTAACCGAGCCAGTCTTAAGACCCGAACGGTTTGCATCTCTGCTTTTATCCTGTGTATTGCAAACTTGTTGTCTTAATTTAACACAATTAGAAAAAATTAAATTAAATAAAAATGTTTTAAGCATTTGTAGATTTTATTGCACTAGTTCCCTTTTTGTAGCTACTTTAAAGTTGTTTAAAAGTGTTTCTATGAAGATTGAGAATTGTGCCTAAAATAAGTTGATTTTTATACTCAGTACCAAAGGTACACAGAGTATATTAAGTTTGGGCAAAATTATGTAATCCGACACGCAGCACATGTGTCGGATCCGACCGAATCGGACGATTATAGCATACAGCTGCCCTAGGAACGATCGTTCGAAAAACTATAGTTTGAGTGAGAAAAACTTTTTTGTTTTCAATGCAAATGTGCACATTTTTATTAGTTTTCTATGCTTTTTCATAATTTCACAAAGTTTGATGAAAAGCGCACAACTGTATGGTACAGCTGCCATAAAAAACTAAGTCTGAAAAAATCTAAGTAAGAAAAACTTTTTGTTTTTTTTTATGCTATTGCTACCAAACTTGCTACTGATAAATATCTGATAAGTTTGATCCAAATCGGATGACTGTAGCATATACCTGTCATGGGAAAGGTAAGTCGAAAAAGTTGTTCCATTGAGAAAAACTTTTTTGTTTTCAATGGTGGCATCTATAATCTCTCCAATTGTAAACTGTATACAAGCTGCAAGGTACATTAACTTGGGTCAAAGTTTTTTTAAGAAGAGGACCCATTTGAAAATTTTGCATGTATTTTGTCAATTTGCCAAGTAAAAAAATATCCCTTTGGCTGAGCTCAGTGCTGCGCCCATGAAGTATTTCTTGTGCCTTTAAAGATTGGCTGCGTTTGCGTAGGATTCATGTTGCTACTTTGATGTGGACTGCAAGTCAACGCCATTGTTGTAGTTGTTGCTGCTGGAGGAGCTGCCTGGATGGCAGTTAACATTTCGAATGCCATACAAATCGACTAGCGGACATTGGAAATGGGCAACATTTCTGTCGCTGTCACAGCTGGATGTTGTTGTTGCTGCTGCTGCTGTTGTTGTTGTTTTTCCTGCTCAGTGGCATTGTTGTATTGAATTGTAGTTGGTAGTTCTGTTCAATGTTTCAATTCCAATTCCTGTGAATTCCAACAAAACAATAAAAAAATCGAAAAGTCCCAAAGTGAAACTTCCCTACAGTGGCAGAACGAACCAGAGAGGAGAGTGGGCCCCAATAGATTTTTTTGAGCTTCCGCAACTTACTTAAATTTGTAGACTTTAAGAGGCTTACACTTAGTCGTTCGGCTCGTCTTTAGTCTTACACCTTTTCTTTCAGTGTATGCGATGCTTTGTTCGACTTGTGCTGCTCCTCCCAGCATTATTGTAGTCACGCCGCAGCTTTAGTGCTATTGACGGCAATGTGGCATTATCATGGACATGGACCAGGACTAGGACCGAGGCCGGGCAGACATGGCCAAGAGCCAAATAACTACAACAGCAGCCAAGCCCGGCGAAGGGGCATAATCAAATTTTCAATTTCGTTTCCTTTCGGCATTTGCATAATTCCTAGAGTAAAACGAAAATGGTAGCTTAGACAAGCAGAGTGAGCAAGAAATCGATGGACACTGACATGATGCAGATACGTCTGCGGTATGCACTTAGATGGAGATGAAATTGTAATCCATTTGAAAATTTGAGGTTTGTAGATGTAGAACCTTTGAACTACCGTTTTGTGCTTGGGTTCCTGGAATTACATACGTAGGGTATTATTACTATTTCGGGAATAGGAAATTAAAACCAACTTTTTGAAATGAAAATGGCTTTATTGTTTTTAAAATATTCTCAGGGCTGAACGGCGTATGACCCTTTAATTCGACGTTTTGGCCGGTCAAACGGTGTGACGTGATTTGTGAGAGCTGGCATTGTCATGATGGAGAATGATTCGTCTTCGTCGAATGATTCGATTGGCCTTCCAATGTTAACTAATGTTTAGGAATGCCTCTATCTCACCGTATGTGAAATGAGGATTTTGCCTTATCAGTTCACCCGATTTTGAACGGCCTTCACGAAATTCGTCGCTGAGTGAACAACGACTACGATTGAATTCACTATACCAGTGATTTACTTCGGTAGACGATATTAAGTAGTTTTTCCAACGACACACACACAGGGGAAAATAGGAATCTGATTGCCATCATTTAAGAATTTCTCCAATCCTCCGGAATTTCTCTAAGTCAGAAATTTTATATGACAACTGCAGAGCAGAAAGGGAATGCAACTATGAAGAATGTAATGTTGATTATGGTTACTCATGTGAATCAAAAGCATACCTTGATCTGGCCGATGACCGAGTTACCTCAATAGATTCTATGGAGGACCCTATAATTACAGTTTGTTGTGTTCAAAATATGTGTTATGCCCTGAGGCATGCATACCTCCTAAAAACCGAAAGTGGTTCACTCCGGGGTTCGAACCTCCTAAAATGTTTGGGTTCGGGTTCACGGAGCGGGTTCAGAAGGTCGCTGAGGAATAATTCGTCGCAGGAATAATTTTTTTTTTTTGCTAATTCAGACAACATTAAATTGGAAATTAATTCAAAATTTTAATCATTAAACGCTGGGTACTTGTGCCTCAGTAAGAGCTTATAAAGGAAATGTGATATTTTCAAGTACTTCACAATGACCAATTATCGAAAGCTTTAATGTAAATGTAAATGTAAAACGCGAATGATCATTTATCGAAGCTTTAATACATAAGAAATTTAAAACAATCTTTAAATTTCGAGAAAAAAGTAAATAAAGTCCTTCACCGGTTTTATATTTGTCACATTTTCATTATTTTCTTGCTTCTTTGCGAAAAATTCAGTTTCATCAGAAGATGGACGTGGTACAGAATCATTGATGCTAGATACTAGAAAAAAACAAGTAAGAGTGTTGCGGTCGAGTGACAGCAAAATACCCTGTTCCAAGTAATGTGGTTCCTATAGCTTTGAACTCCTTTTATTTTAAAATTTATTTGAATAAATTTGGAGGCGCACTTGCATATCTTCGGTGTTTTTGCTTGGATCATATAGGAGGTATACAGAATATGACAGATATTGGGCCTTACTGAATATGTACTAAGTCACTAGGTTCAAGCTTAAAAATTGTAGCTCTGTCAGTTTTTCGCGGTTAGAAGAAGGAGGTGGAGGAATTTGCCACATCTGGAGCAAACTTGATCTGGGTACAGTATAAACCTACATACACTCGAAAATTTGTGGCTCCACCTCTTATAGTCTGTGAGATCCACGCTTTCATACAGGGAGATAGACAGTTTTTCGCTGTTAAAAGATGGAAAAGGAGGAATTTCCCAAATCTGAAACAAACTCGATGTGGGTACCTCTATCTGTTACAGTCTCTGAGATCGACGCGTTCATACAGACAGACAGACGGACATGGCTAAATCGACTCGGCTGTTGATGCTGATCAAGAATATATAAACTTTATGGGGTCGGAGGTGTTTCCTTCTGGCTGTTACATACATTTGCTCAACTTAATGATCCCCTTTTCCCCATTTTTAATGAGAACAGGGTATAATGAGCAGAAACATATTTTTGAACCGCACCCTTTTTGGTTTTTTTTTTACTCCGGTTCGGGTTCTCATGTAGTCTTATGTAGTTCAGGTTCAGGTTCGGATAAAAAAATTGGTTCTGCTCCGGTACAGGTTCGGTTCGGGCTTCCCAAAAATGCCGGAGAATCCGACACCGGAGCGAACCGGTTTGCAGCTCTGGTTATGTTATGAAAAAATATACAGGTTTTCTACTAAAAATATGTGAATTTTTGAGAGATTTAACCGCAAAGCTTAAACGCAATTGCATTTCCAAATTCATAAAGCAAACCAATAGCAAAATACAAATTTATGTACATAAATGGTTTAAGTGACGTGTACGACAATTTTTGATTTGAAATTATGTTTTACGTTAAAAAAAATTTGCCAGCGGCGCTCTTTTTTTCTTACTTTTACCTTTAAAGCAGGAATTGTGAAAGATCTTTTAAGGAAACTCTTTTACATGCATTTCGGATTTTTGTACGCTCAATGCTTTTAATGTTGTTCAAAACTCGGTTGCTTTCTTTCCTTCTTACTTTACCTTTAAAGCAGGAATTAAAACCGTTAGCATTTCAGAAAATTTTTATTTGTATTTTTTTTATTTTTTATTTGCTTAAACGTTCTATTAGGGTCTTATAAACAGGGTCTTTACAGAAATAATTAAAAACAATATTTTTTCCGGCTCTCTTATATGAAAAAACAAGTTACAAAATTATTGCAATTTTAAAAAAGAAAATATTGAAAAAAAATTTTACTTGGAAATTTTTGGAGATTTTTTTTTACCGTGTCTTGTCGCACTTTGACCCAAATTTTTTTAAAACTATTTAACCGATTTTGATGATTTCCGGTGAAAGCTAATACCTAAATGCACCAAATCCAATTTTTACATTTGTTAAAAATAATTTTTGTTTCTCCATCCAAAACAGATGTCGAAACTTTAAATGCGATTATCTCGGAACCACTTTTTCCAAAATGGTTGCAAAAATTTAAATAGTACCTGTTGACCGATTTTCATTTTTTTTTTTTGTAAATTACTCACAATACCCACCATTCTGTTGTGAACTAGGATATTTTTTGATCGGTCCAAAAATAACAGAGCTAGGACCAATGCAGTGGGAAAAAAGTTTATTTTCGAAATTTTGACTTTGAAACCCCATAACTCCGCCATTTATTGACCGATCCAAAATATCCTAGTTCACACTAGATTCACAACAATTCTTAACAAAACCCTGTTTTCAGTTTTAAATTCAGATCATCCGTTTTCAAAAAATTTTGCAACAATGGGCCTATGTTTTAAATTTTTTGTTAACTTTGAACAGGAATACAACAACAACCGAAAGAACAACAAAAGCAACAAATAATTTCTTTCTCGGCCTCCAAAGTAATGTAAATGTAAAATTAGCTACGACAGAAAATTCCATTTGTCACAGTATTTCGTTTAATTAGGCACACCTTGGCTTTGCTTTGATGCTCATGAGCTGTTAGAAAGTGTTTCTTTTTATGTGAAATACTGTGACGAAAGGAATTTTTTGTCGTTCTGCGTACTAGGCTTATACAGCTCCAAAGGGCCAAGCCAAGCTTCTCTCAATTTCTTGGCGTACCAATAAGGAACCAATTAAAAAAAACTGATTTTGAGAAAAACGTGTTTAAAGTTTCAACAATGTTTTCCAAAAAAAAAAAATAATATTTTACATAGATATTAAATAGATATTCTCGAGAAGTTGAGAAGTTTCGGTCAAAGTACGTCAAATACTTACAAAATATCCATGTATGTTCTTTTCAAAAGCAACTTTTTGAAAAATTACGAATATTTTGTAACTATTTTGAAGTTTTTTGATTAAAAGAAAAAAAACAAGGAATTTTAAAAAAACACTAGGGTTGGTTAAAAAGAAAATATCAAAAAATTATTTTCTAAACCAGAACCTCGTCTGCCCTCTAAGCAGTGCTGCCACTTTATCAATTTAGTTGGTAAATCTAGTAACTTTTAAAAAAAATTCCAACAAGCCACAAATCAAGCAATTTTTAATTTTTCCTTAGCAATTTTAGCAACTATATTACAAAACTATATACATTTTTTTTTGCAATTGACGTCACAAATTACGATAACATAGTACAACACTAAAAAAAGCCCAGCATAAGACCCTTAAATTTTGATATAACAGATTTACAGAACAAAACTGAAAACGCAGATCTGTCTATCTTTAGGTCTTCTTTATGGCCAGTATGAACTGGTTTGTGGATGAGTCTAAAAATGGTATTCCATATCGCGGTTTTTTGGCTGTCGAGGACCATCTCTTAGGGAAAATCTACCGTGCGCTTTTAAAGATATTCAAGAATGAAGGTTTAACTCCTTTTGAAGAACCTTAACCTTTATACCCTTGGAGAGGGTATATTGAAATTGTCCGGATGTTTGTAACGCACAGAAGGAAGCATCTCCGACCACATAAAGTATATATATTCTTGATCAGCATGACGAGCTGAGTTGATATAGCCATGTCCGTCTGTCTGTCTGTCCGTCCGTCTGTTTCTATGCTATCTCCTCCGTCAGCTTTAAAGCTATCGTAACCAAACTTTGCACGCAGTCTTTTGGTACAAATACGGTGCACATTTGTCGGAACCGGCCGTATCGGATGACTATAGCATATAGCTGCCATAGGAACGATCGGTTTAAAAAATAGTTTTAGTAAAAAAAAACTTTTTTGTTTTCAATGCTATCGCTCCCAAACCTCGTATTTATAAGTTTTCTATGCTTTCACATAACTCCACCAAGATTTATGAAAATCGGACAACTATAAATTATAGCTGCCATACAAAAGATAGGTTTGAAAAAAAGTCTTAGTAAGAAAAACTTTTTTGTTTTCAATGCTATCGCTCCCAAACTTCTTACTGATCAATATTATATGCTTCCACATAATTCTTATCGGGTGACTATAGGCTATAGCATATAGCTGCCATAGGAATGATCGGTCGAAAAAGTAGTTTTAGTGAGAAAAACTTTTTTGTTTTGAATGGTCTTTATACTTTCTAGTTATGAATATTATCTGCTTCAGCACAATTTTTAAGAGTTTGATCGAAATCGGAAGAATATATCGTACAGCTGCCGTATAACAAACTGACAGGCATATATCATGCTCCAAGGGTATATAAACTTCAGTCGAGCCAAAGTTAGCTTCCCTTTATTTACATTGCGTTCTCAATGACTCTTTCCACATTTGCTTATTTAGAGGAAAATGGTGAAATTTTTTTCTCCTTTGCTTCGGCTTATCTTTCGCCCACAACAGAGGTTACAATTTTTTGAAATGCACGTCAAACTCAAAAACTACCCGGATTGACCCGGTCATAATAATCCGTATGGACAACGCGTGGGACGAACAGGCTCTTACGCGCTAATGTGTGCTTACCGAAAGAATTCAACAACAACTGCAGCTCAGCTTCTGGGCGTGATTCGGAGGCAGCAGTGTATATCAATGAGCAGGAAGAGAACACTACCTTATCTTCAAAGTCAATGCGACTTAAAAAGCTGGAAACTGCTTACAGCATTACTACAAGTGCCTAATTCCGGGGGTGGTATTAAAGTGAGCGTTCTATTGAGCGCATGGAACATCTTCGTAAGCTCACGTTCTGTCAACAAGCCCCCGTCCACTCACCAGCAAGACGATAACCTCTCTATTGGCTGGATGACGGAGCAACTGACTTTCGTTCCTAATTTCTCTCTCAATTCTTCTGTATTTGATTGTCCAAAGCTTAGTGTAGGTCCCAAAATGTGTGTAATCTGTGTATTCTGTGTAATTAATATTAATCCATACTTTTTATTTTTGAGACGCGGGTGTTTCTTCTACTTATTAATAATTTTCGCAATGGATAATAGTTTGAGTAGTTCCACAGCGAGTTCCATGGTTGGAGTCCTGAGCAATTACAAGCCGGGCCTTAAGATTGTTCATATAAATGCTCAATCATTTTATTCGCACAATGATCAATTTAGATTTACCATGGTCCAGAATTTTTATATCTGAATTTGAATCTTCTTTTTCCATATCGGAAAATGCGTAATTTTTGTTTTGCATAATTGTATTGTCTATTTAGGCATTTATAATTTTTTTTTGTCTTCCGCCGCATTAGTGTCTAGCTTTTATGTGGGTTGATGGAGTTTTTTCTTGCTCTCTTCTCACAGTCCCCATCGAACCACGGTTGAGTCCATCTTGATTGTCTTTCGACTGAAACATAAATTTCGCTGCTAATGTAATGCATTTTGTGAGGTCATCTATAGTTGTCTCCAATTTCGCCCTATAGCTCAGTGCCTTTTTTGCATCCATTTCAATTTTGGCAGTAACTCGCGTGTATTGTCTAAAAATATGTTATATTGGGATTATGTTGAAGCTCGAGATCAAGCACAAGTGGTCATTTGGTCGGAGAACGGTTGTGATTCTTTTCTCAGATCCTTTACTAGTGCCAGATGCCTTGGATTATACAATATTTTTTGTGTCTTCTCGTTTGATATTAACTTGCAGTTTATGTTTGTTTTTTGTTTTGGTTTTGTTTGAAAGCATTCGAAAGTTTATTAGTTTTTCAGCATCGATCACTTTATCCTGCGAAAATCGTTTTAGAATTTGTTTCAAGTTTTCATGGCTGTGGGCTCCATAACCGTGCTTTGTATTTCTCCAGTCCTTGGAAAGGGTCACCTAGTATCCTTAATGTTATCGAGAAATGGCTAGTTAAGGGTATTATACAATTTTAATGAAGTCTGCTAACCAGTCGTTGCAATTTAGAGTAGCATGTTATTTCATTCCTTGGCCATCCAATTTCCTGACCCACGTTTACTAACTTAATTCCAAATTTAAAAAAATTTTAGGCTAATTATATAAGGGCGATGCAAAACTGTCGAGCAGTGTGCATTACCAATTACTTGTTATGGTACAGATTTCATATCCCTTGGCTCCAAGGGGTGGAGGATTCATTGACATATGTAAGCGGCCAGGACTGGTGACCATTTCCCATCAGTGTTTGGCTCAGTGCATTTTGTTGAGCCGCATTCGAGAATTCCATTTATTTATTTATGTATTTATTTCTACTTGTTGGCAGCTTTTCAGCATTTTGTGCGTTTGACAGCAGCTGCGTATTGCAGCGGCTCGTCTGTCAAATGTCATGAGTTATGTGTTTGCCGCAATAGAGATAGAGGCAAAAAAATGGAAAACTGTGGTCAGGAGCAGCCATTTCTTTTGCATTGCGCCTGTGCGCAGAAATGGGTTCCATCTGTGTGTGTGTGTGTGTGTGTGTGTGTGCCCCAGGAGGTAAACGTGTATGGGTTGTCAGCGGCTGCTGCCGCTGGGCCAACCATGTCAGCAACAGCGTCAGCATCTGCAGCATCAGCGACCATTGTTATTGTTTGCCTTCGCCCCACCACACAAGATACAGATTCTCGACTCGACCATATTCGATATGCGATTGCGTATGTTGCAGTTGCTGCTGCCGTAGTGATTTCCATTTCCATTTGCAATTCCTTTGTATTTCCTTTGTCGTTTGTTTGCCTGCTGCTGGAATTTATTTTGCCCATTTGCGAATGTTTTATTCATAACTTGCAATATTTGGCATACAATGCGAGATCAAGTTGATTTAAATTTCGTCGAGTTAACAAACAGTTTGGCCGTTGCTGATAAGTGAATTGGCATTGCATATTTCAATTTGCCATAAATAAATATTATGTTGCGGCCATTTTAAATGGCTCACACACACACACACACACACACACACTGGCATATCGATCCCAAAAGGTTCGTTGAACTGCAAACTGTTGTTGTTGCTGCTGCTGTTGGTCTCCTGGCTAGGTCTGGTCTGGCTTTTCAATTGACTTTTGCAATTCAAGTGCAGCCACTCAGACGCACACACAGAGCGAGAGTGAGAGAGAGGCACGGAGAGAGAGGGAGAGAGAGCGAGTGTGTAGGCGGGAGAGAGCGTTGACTAATGCTCTTGAAAATTTCAAGTGTTAATTACTCGCATTTGCCGCACACACAGACCCAGAGTCTCCGGCATGTAGGTATATGGCACAACATCCATTGGATGTGCCAGACCGTCTCGCCGGCCGACGAGCCTAATTGTTCAAGGTCACAGGCATGCGCATTTCTTCGGCAAATGTATTCAAAATTAATTAAAAACAACAACAGCACAAACAATGCGCCAAAATGGAGCGCCAGCAACTGGTCCTGCCCCAAAGGGCCGCCGACACGATGGAGGCGACTGCGAATTAGCTCAATGGCTGATGCTGCCTCCGCCTCCTGACTGGCGGGATTTCACTTTTCAACTTGGGCGAAAGTGTCAGTTGATTTAAGTAATTGCAGTTTGCCTTTAAAAAAGACAACAACAAACATAAAAGCCGAAATGTAGCAAGTGACCAGCCCAGCCTGCGGTCTGCTGCCTGGTCAGGCGGTGGCAGCCAAGCTTAATCGGTGGCAATATTTAGCCAGACATGTGTTTGTAATTAAGGCGCAAGCATTTACACCGACCCCGCACGTGAATGGGCGTGATTAGCCAATCGTATGCCATTACAGTGAAACCTCCCACATGCGTTTGAAAGAGTTTATCACTTAGCCTGAGGCTAGAATAATTTAACTAGATAAGTAGCACACAGCTGTGCGGTACATCATTTTTTCTACGACTATTTCAAATTCATATAATGAAAATTGTTCTTAATCGAATTTGATCAGCCACCATCAGACTACCCACTTTTTTCTAACTTGTGATTAATTTTGGGACACCATAAAAATATTTTGTATTTACAGTAAAGTAAACTGGGACTTGAACTCGGGACTGAGACAGAGTGCAGAGTTCCGCAGTCAAAGCCCCTAAGGGACGAACCTACTCGCCAATTCACACCGAATGCTTGCCGAACTCATGCATCACTGTGTGAGAGAGAGGGAGGGAGAGAGAGAGGAATAGTGGCAAGACATTTTGTTAGAAAATGTAGATTTCTTATGAGCATAGTTTCTTGTAAATTTTTATTTAAGGTGTCTATTTGTCATTGTCTATTTTTTATGCAGGGGGGAGAAGGGGGAGGACCACTATCTGGTATAATGCGTGTCTGTTAGGGTTGCCAATATTTTATCGATATATCGATATTCAAGGGTTATTCCGATATTATATTTTTTCTGCCGATATAGGCGATTTCGAAATTTTTATAAACGATATATCAGAAAAATATGCTAAGGTGATTGCAGGAGGACTCTATCAGTAGCCTAGAACGCAGAAAAATCCTGAATTTAGTACAGGAAAAAAAGCTGCTACAGGAGTTATGACCTCAGTAGGGGCACAATAGACCGCGATTGGTTGCGGTGCACTACTGCCCCAACAACAAATAATAAATTGTAGGAGCAAATTTTTATTCCGCACAAAGCGTATAGAAACAGAGATTAAAACCGTAACCGAAACCGTAACCCGTAACCGCTAAAAACACTTTAAAATTTGAAACCGAAACCGTAACCGTAACCGAAAAAGAGTGTTTTCTTATAACCGTAACCGTATAACCTTTATTTACAAAACCGGTTATCAGTACCGTAACCGAAACAAATATATGGTAAATTTCGGTTTTTCCTTTACTTGTAAATATTTCGATTAGGTGCAGTACAATAAACATTTTACATACATATAAGTTTATTCACTAAGTTGGCTGCTTATTTATTATCCCGTACTGTTGCTAATGGGCTGGCATAACTACGAAGTGCCTGGAAAGTATATCATATACATTGGTGCTAAACAGTTATAAAGCATAGAAACTAGGTACTCAGACGCTGGAAATTTTGTCGGGGCGGAAACTGTTTGATAATTTCAAAGGCCGCAACAACTTTCGGATGCATTTTGTGTGGGGCCTGTGGGAACAGAACTTGACCACTGAAACATACTGCTATAACGACAACCCAAAACGCATCGGAAGATTAGAATTAGCACATTAAACCAGAGGTAATATACATAGCCACAGCCAGCTCCATGGTCTGGAGGCGGAAATGTTTCTAAAATAAAATGTTTTTGTGTTTTTTAGCAAAGAAACATTCACTTTGTGTTTAATTTCAAGACGGGCGTTTTTCAATTCCCTATCACAAGTGCGAATGCCATTGGCAGTTTTGGCTATTGCCTAGCACTCTGTCTAACTCTGACTCATTTCGTCGTATTCGTAGTCATGGTGGAATTAATAAGGTGAACCTAGGCATACATTTATTGGACCTCAGCAGAGGATGCACATGATCCGTGCTTACCCACTGAACCAAAAGCTCGTAAAAACTATCGCTAACGATACTTACGCGAAACATCAACGATCCACAAATTAGTCACCCTTCGCTCAGTTTGTGGCAGAGAAAGTTTCGTTCTCGATAGCTCGCAAAAGATTCCTTTGCGAGCCTTCTTCGATACCTTTTGCGACTCACTTTACCAATCGATTGCGAGCCTTTTTCGATACAACACCATCGGTTTTTCGTCAAATTCATTTTCTCCCTATTCACTTATCATATTCAAGCTCGAATGCGATGATTCGACGAAACTTTCGCCTGTCGAATGCGATAGTTATACTATACTCTCGCTTGACGTTCGTCTCGTGGTGCAGTGGGTAGTTAGAAAGATTACACACACACACTGCACTTGCACACTCGAATAATGGACAACATTAATTCGATTAAATTATCTGGGAAATGGGCCCCATCACGTGCAAAAAAAATCTGAAAATTAAACAGTTCTAATTAACAATCTCAATTCTTCATTTAATTTGTGTCTAAAACAAAAAAGAATGGCCCTGTTCACCCAGCATACATCAAACATCACACATCATCTAAAAAAAAAGTTGATTGGATTTTGTTTAACGCTTTGATGAAATTTTAAGGTAAAAATGGTATGCGTGAAAGCTATCGTTTTGATTTTAACCAAAATGACAAAAATTAACAATCATAGGTGGGCTCACATTCGTTCACCTCAACAATTGAACTAGATCCATCGATTTGTTTTGACGTGATCAAGTAGACATATTGGAATGGTGGGAAAAAAAAATATTTGCAGATCTTTTGGAGTTAAGTAAGTGTTGAGTGTTTGTTTCAGGAGTAAAATTTATAATGACGTCTCGCAGGACTCGCCTGGACAGTCATACTCTAAATGTTATTATGATATTTAGATGTAATTGCAATATCGATTAAGATGTCGTTTCTGAGAATAACCATTTGTTACATGAAGCTACATAGCGAAAGATAGTATATTCGTTGACCAATGTCTATTTATCTAATTAGTTAAACTTAACTCGATACTTTTGCGAATGAAGTAGTTTCTAATATTTTAGTTAAAGCTTATAATGTTAAACTTTAAAACAGGCGAAAATAATTGTGAAAATTCTGTATTAGAAATTTGAATTAAGTTTATTTACTGAATAAATGTGATTCGAAATGGGGTAAGATTTGTCAAAGTAATAATTTTTACTAATAACCGTAACCGTAACCGAAACCCGAAACAGAATAAGGCTAATAACCGTAACCCAAACCGTAACCCATATCTCACAACCGTAATATAACCGTAACCGGAAAAAAAACGATCGGCCAAAACAGTAACCGTAACCCAAACCGTTATTCGTTTCGGTTTTAATCTCTGGTACCAAAGGTATAAGAAGCAAGGTAGTCGCTCTCGCTCTCTTGCTACTTCTTATTTCGTGTCAATCGAAAATTTCGTGCGCGGGCTCCGTCGCTCTCAAGTCCCAACGGGCCTCTCGCTCTCTCTGTTTATTACATTTTTATTTGGGGGTGCATTGGGTGGGGGGGTTTCCATTAAATTTGTCCCATACATGTCAAATCTCTATCTCTTACCATCTCTGAGATCTGTTTGTTTATACGGACGGACAGACGGACGGACAGACGGACATGGCTATATCGACTCGGCTGTTGATGCTGTTCAAAAAAACAAAAACACACTCCGCCCACATCCCTCCCTCTTCCCGCCCGCTCCCACCCACTCCTCCCCGCTTCCCGCCCATCCCTCCGCTCCCTCTACTCCTAACCACTTCCCGCCCCTCCCTCCTCTCCGCCCGCCCACTCCCTCCCTCCTATCCCTTCCCGCCCCTCCCTCCCCCTTTCCGCCCCCTATCCACTTCTCCCAACAGTCCACCCCTTTACCATTTCCCGTTCCCCTGTTCCCCCCTTTCCTTACAACCCGCCCACTCCCCCAACTCCCCCCACTCCCCCCCCGGCCTTCCTCCCACATCCCTCCCACATCACCCTCCCGCCCCATCCCATCCATATCCCTCTCCCATCCACCCCATCCAGCCACATTCCTTCCTCCCCCCCTCCCTCCCCTTCCCGCCCCACATCCCCATCCTACCTCTCCTCCCCCCCATCCCTCCTCCCCTCTCCCCCTCAGCCCCTTCTCCGCATCCCTCCCACATCCCTCCCACTTCCCCCACTCCCGCCCCTCCCTCCCCCCTCCCTCCCCTCCCTCCCCCCCACCCTCCCTTCCCCCCCCATCCCTACTCTTCCCCCTATATCCCCCTCTACCCGCTTCCGCCCACATCCAACCACATCCCACCTTCCCTCCTCTTGCTTATTCCCCGGTAGAAAAACTAATGTTTTTTTTTACCTTACAATCGGGTTTCGTCAATCGGATCAAGAATAATACTTTTGCGGGTCGAATGATTCCGGATTTTCTCCCTGGGAGCGGACTCTCATCATTGAAAAAACATTTCAAATTATTTCCATTATTCTGTCCTTTAAACCGAGTTTCAAGCCAATCGGATGATAATTAGTTTTTTCATGCAGGAATTTTCCTGGCGAATTTTCCGACCGTCGAGTCGAATTTCACCAACTGGAAATCACATTTCAAACTATTTCGTATTCTATCCTAACAAACCGAATTTCAAGCCAATCGGTGAAAATGTTGTTTGCTGCACAATTTTCCAGCCATTTTCCTCGGGGCGGATTTTCTGAATTCGGAAAAACACGTGTCGAATATTTTGCGTACTATGCTTGCAGACAAGTTTCAGTCAATCGGATGAAAATCTATGTTTACCATACAAACTTTTCCGGCGCTTTTCCGACTTTTTGGGTGGGATTTTCCGGAAAATTGGAACACATTTTTGTTTGAATTTTCATATTCATCTTTGAAAATGTTGAATCTGATGAATAATAAACAAAAAAGTTTCATACAAACAGTTTTTCCGTGAATTTTCAGACTTTAGGAATAGATTTTCCAAAAATTTGAAAGTCTCTCTTTTTTTGTCTTAGTATGTGTAATTTTGAAAATGAGTTTGGAGCTAATCACTAGCGATTAAAGTTTCGCCCATACAACCTTGACCACCCTTTTCACAGGGAGGTGATTCTCCAGGAAGTTAAATTTATGCAGTTGTTGAATTTTCATATACATCTTTGAAAATAAGTTTGATCTTGATCGGTGAAAAACAAAAAGTATAAAAACGAGATCTACGGGAAATTCTAAGAAAATTTGATTCAGAAAGCATGGGTCGTAGATTTCCCAATATTTTATTTTTGTTATGCGTTTTGTTGACTTCTTTCCAACTATACAAATCGACCCCTAATTTACAGTAAAGTTTCAGAAAACTTATAATTGAAATCTTAAAGTTATCCCGTTAAAAAGATAAGATATAACGGCGACTTTAAATAATTAGACGTGCTGAAAAGGTATGTAAGATCCGGCAGAGCCAAAGTTAGCTTTCTTCTATTTTTGTACTTTTTCATAAACCGCCGAGTCGATATAGCCATGTCTGGCTGACTGTCAGTTTGATGAACGCCAATGAACGCATCTCGGATCTCAGAGATGGTAAGAGATAGAGCTTTGACATGTATGGGACATAAATTCCTCATACTACAAAAACGTCATATCTCTATCTGCAGCTGAAAAATTCAATCTGAGCATAAACTTTCTCAGGTACACAGTATTTTACAGTCGGGCTTGACCGACTTTGTTACTTAATTTTAAAGTGGTTTTGCTGTAGGCTACGTTAAAGCTCCTATTTACTTATTTAAAAGTTTACACCGCATTGTGATTTCAAATAGAACTCCAAGCAAATCTATGTATCAAAAAATCTTTCTAGACTGTCCTCATGATTTTAAATTTTTATTCGAAGTAAATATTAAGAATACTGACTATTCTTTTGTGTATCCTAATTTATGTTCATGGGATCCAATTTACTCCTCATCCTCTGTAAATGAGCAAATTGAAACATTAAAAAGCAATATTGATTATCTATATGTTAAATTTGTACCATTAAGACGCAAAGAAAAGAACCTGAGTCATAACCCAAATTTAATGATGAAATTCAAAGAGCCATAAGCAAGTGGGACAAGTATCAAAAATTAAAACGATTTAAGACAGACATCATGAGGACAAAAAGTTACGAAGAAGTTCCACTAGTCCTTGTGAATCGTCAAAACGAACTGATATGTTCAAAGTTCACTTCCACACTAACTTCACAGCAAGTGTGGAAAATATTAAACAGATTGGAGTTGGCTGACAAAGAACTAGCGTCGGTGACAAACTTGATGAAAAATGTGTTTAATTACAAGTACCTGAAAACCTTGCCACTTAATACCTGAACTATCTTATAAATAATTACTGTTATAGTATATGTACTACAGTCAATCCTAAAAATGAAAAGCCCAGTTCCACTGCCACATATATGTAGATCAACAAAATTTGGTGTTTCACTGCTGAAAATTCCATCAATGTAAAGTTCATGATACAACTATATCAGGTATGGCATTCAGAGTTTATCGAGTACTGACAGCTTTTGGCCGTCTGTGGCCCAGTGGTTAGTGTGCTGGACTGCTGGGAGGGATGTCGTGGGTTCGATCCCGCCTCTGAACATCTAATAATAAAAGTTTTTTTCTTTCTTTATAAGAATAGCTTTTACACATACGGTCACCTTCACCAGCCATGAAAAAGCAAATTCTCAAACTTTGCCGTTCGGATTCGGCGTTAAACTGTAGGGCCCTTTCTCTTGTGCGAAAAATTTAAGGCACACACGCCAAGAGATTGTGAGAAGCTTGGCTTGGCCCCGTTGGAGGAGCTGTCAGCCAATTTTACATTTACAGCTTTTGCTAAAATCGAGAGAGAGAATAAATCAAAAATCAAAGCACCCTCAGAGTTACAAACATATACATATTATATGCAAGAATAAATTTTATTGGTATTCTCTTGACACTTTTCAAAAGAAACCTGCGATTATTTTTATCGCCTTCTGTTGAATAAAAGTCACAGTCTTTAAAATGCCTTTCGAATATTTCACTGTATTGTGTAAGCTACCACATTTTTCTTCTTTCTTCATCTTTTGGAGCACGTCTCAATGTAATGTTAGATAATTTTCATCAGAGTTCCCCAGCCATAGCACCTGGGCCTCGAACATACTCGCCAATTCACACAGAACGCTTGCCGAAGTCATGCTTCATTGTGTGTTAGAGAGAGACACTATCACATTTTCGCGCTCTCTTCTTGGGGAATTCTGCTTTACATCAATGCCGGCTGAATGGAGAAGACAGAAAACTGTGCTTGTGTTGGTGAGCAGGAGGGCTCTCTCCAGACCAGAGTCGTTTTACTTGCAGTTCAATGCACACTGACTTACACAATCAAGGCTCGCGTTTGCATATAAACACGACTGACTTCAGCTCCTAGTAGCTATGGGTGCAACAGTATTGGCTTGACATTTTTTAAATAAAATAGAAATCCGTCGGCAAAACAACCTAAAATTCATGCGCACACAACCGTTTCAATCAAATGACAGCAAGACAATGAAACCTTGGAGTCCCGAAAAGAGAGCACACTCAGAGAGCGCCTTACCTGTCATAGTTGTATCATGGTAAAGTTTATGTTAAATATTACGGTGATGATAGTGGTGACCACTTAATGTTTCCCGATGATCTGGAAAATGGCCAAAGTCTTGCCAATCTCAAAAGGCAACAATGCATTTTGGCCTTTCTCTATCCTACCATTTCTTTCGAAATCTTTTGAAAATCAACGTTCTTAATGATGATAACGTTTCTAATAGCCTTTTCACACTGTGCGCTGCATTGTACTAAGCTTTCGCTCTCAAACCTACAGCATGACCCGTAGCTTCAAAAACAGATGGCAGCTGCTACTACCTAGTATGGTTGAAAAGTATCGCCAAAAGCACTAGGAAATTATAACCCTTTACGAGTTCTATGGTTACACCAATGAAGGCAGTGCTGGAGCTTGAACTAGCGACTTTTCAGTAATCACCCTGCCAACTTGTTTCCTATGAAATCCAAATCTCGCAGCTTCGACTTTTACAGATTTTTCAAAGCTGCAGCATTCACTTTTCTACATTTCTTAAAAATAGAAAAGGTGTCCCGCCGGGGTCTGTTCTAGGACCAGTTCAGTATTGTCTTTTTACAAATGAATTTTCACTTTGTTCTCCAACTTTGACGTCCAGATGTATGCAGATGATGGGCAAACGTATGTAAGTCGAACGCTAAGTAAAGTGTTGTAAATTATATTTGTAACAGTGAGCAATGTGTAATAAGTGATTAGAGTTTTAGTGTATTGATGATACCTTAAGCAAAGCTCGAATCTTATATTGAAAATTTCAAAATATGAATAAAATGTTTAAAATAAAGTTTCTTCCAATTTACTTACATGATTTCTGAATCCGATCCGTGAACCCGAATTCAAAAAGTATCGCAGGTGCGAAACCCCTGGAGTGAACTCCTATTGATTTTGAGGAAGTTTGCAGCCCTGGCAGGTGTAGGTTATAGTACTTATTGGAACAATAAATTTAGTTGTTTCTCTCCAAACTTGAATTCAAATAGAACTATATTTTTGAGCTCGGTTTTGGGAGTTTTTTCACTTCAAATCGTACATTAAACAATTTAAAAATGACGCGACACAGAATATTGGCAGACGTAATCACATGATAGACAATTATCATAATTTAAATTTCGAGGTTCTTCGATCTATCTTAACCAAAAGACGTATCGTATGATTCAATGAAGGTAATGCACCAGTAAATTAACTCAAGACTCTGGCTTAATCAATTCTGTGGTTTCACTGTGTGCGTGTCTGTTCTTCCGGACTCCATTCAATTAGTCACAATATTCGTTTCGTTTAGTTATCACGCCGCGTTGACACTTGTATAAAACGCAATGAATTTATTTGCCGATGGCTTTGCATTTTGCCTGGCATGTTGCTCGTTTACTGCTGTGATTTACGGCTATGACTACGGGGTTGTCCCGCTCCGACTTCCGATCCTATTCCTCGTCCTCACCGGTCCCTGCCCTTTAACTGCACTTTTTTTTGAATTGGCTTCCATTTAAATTGCAAATTGCTTTTTCATTTGCCAATCGACCATTTAAGTCGCGTGCAGCGTACGTTTGTGCACTAGAATTTGAGTTAAGGTCAACGTTTGGAATATGCATGTTTCAGACAGGTTTTAAATCATTTTAATACGAAAACAAAATACTTGTTGTGCATCGAAGCAATCAGAAATTAAGAAACCTTCTCAAATACTGCAGAGTAAAGACTAGAATTTATGCTTTTTATGCTTCGATATATCTAGTTTTTCATTCTTTGTTTTAAAATATTATACACAGAGATAAGATCCAAAACTTTATATTCGGTTCAAGAATACTAGATGTGCGGTTATATAAAAGTCTTGCGGTATTTTTATTGAATTTTCAATTGTTCATAAAATTGGTTATAATAATGCGATTTAAGTCAAATATGCGCCGTTTTGTTCGATGACGAGTTTCCAACGAGATACCAACTTCATAATGCCCCTCTTATAGAAGCTCGCTTCCCTATTGGCAAAAAACTAGGAGAGCCAATTTTCACAGGACTCTCTTGTGGCCAACTTCCGACTACCAAGCTCGTTCGCCATGGACAGAAATAGGTGGTAATCACTTGGTGCGAGATCCGGACTATACGGTGGATGCAAAAGAACCTCCCATCCGAGCTCCCGGAGCTTCTGGCGCGTCACCAAAGATGTGTGTGGCCTGGCGTTGTCCTGATGAAAGACAATTCGGCCTCTGTTGATCAAAGATGGCCTCTTCTGCATGAGTGCTGCATTCAAGCGGTCCAGTTGTTGGCAGTACAGGTCCGAATTGAGCGTTTGGCCATAGGGGAGCAGCTCATAGTGGATGATTCCCTGCCAATCCCACCAAACACACAGAAGAACCTTCCTGGCCGTCAATCCAGGCTTGGCCACCGTCTGGGCAGCTTCACCGCTTTTCGACCACGACCGTTTGCGCTTCACGTTGTCGTAAGTGACCCACTTTTCATCGCCAGTCACCATCCGCTTCAAAAACGGGTCGATTTTGTTGCGATTCAGAAGCGATTCGCATGCATCCATACGGGCAAAAATGTTTTTTTTGCGGCAAGTCGTGTGGCACCCATACATCGAGCTTCTTTTTTGAATCCAAGCTTCTTCAAATGGTTTATAACGGTTTGATGACTCATGCCCAGCTCTTGGCCGATGCTACGGCTGCTACTATGCCGGTCTCTTTCGATCAATTCAGCGATTTTATCGCAATTTTCGACGACAGGCCTTCCGGACCGTGGCGCATCTTCGATCACCTCTGCACCAGAACGAAAACGTTGAAACCATCGTTGTGCGGTGGAAATGGAAACTGTATCGGGTCCATAAACTGCACAAATTTTATTGGCAGCATGAGATGCATTTTTGCCTTTATCGTAGTAGTACTGTAAAATATGCCGTATTTTCTCTTTATTTTGCTCCATGTTTGCGAAGCTATAACTCACGAACGACTAAAAACAAACAACAATAAATCAAACACGTGTTAGCGCGTGAAAAGAGCTTTCCAAAAAGCTCTAGCGTGAACCGATGCGACGAATACAACTAGAACCTTAGAACCTTAACCTTAGAATGCCCTTCTTTTGAACCAAATACTCTCCAGCTTTGCTTGCTCTCTTTGTTCAGTTACCTATCCTAAGTCCCCTCTCCTATAATCTTCCGAATGATGAATTCTGTGGAAGCATATAATACTGATAAATATCAAATTTGGGCACGATAGTTTGAAAGGAATTATTTAAAGATTTTAATTTAGCAGCTATACTATTTAATTGTCAGATTTTTATCAAGCTTAATCTTATATAATATATACGAAGTTTGGGAGCGTTTTGCATTGAAAACAAAAAATTTTTTCTCACTAAAATTAGTTTTTCGACCGATCGTTCCGATGGCTGCTATATGCTCTAGTCAGGAAGACACCGAATCGAAGAAGACCGAAGGACACCGAAGAAGAAGAAGATTTTCGAAAACTTTGATCTATTATCTATCACTAGCAATTTATTTCATCTCTCTAGCTACTCTGGTTCCCGAGATATTTCTATTTAAAAAAGGCTTAAAAAAAAGGATTTTTAACGATATCTTAAGGACATGGCATCAAAATGACCCAACATTGGCCAGATCAGTTTGTTTTGAAGTAATCCATCCAACTATAAAGGAAATTTCGAAATCCCAGACATTAGGCCGCACCCCTTCCCTTATAGGGCTAGAACCTTTATTTGATATAAGATGTGTCCTTTAGAGATGGTAAAATGCAACGAAAGACCGCGATACGGTATACCACATTCGACAGCACGATTCGACTCGGTTCACTGGCTTTCTATTTCCATTTTAAGCTTTTAAATTCGAAAATAAAGTTGTGAACAACTTTATCTTTATTTATGTTCACGAAGAAAATTAGTTGAAGTCGAATTTCTCGACCTCGACCATAAGTTTCAGGATTATTTTTAGTGAACTAGAACTCATTAGATATCTTAAACACCATGAGAAATGTGCGTTTTATAGAAAGGCAGTTCCAAATCCGCAAAGAATCCGTACAAATATCCTAATCGGTTGCGGTTACGGTTACGGTTATTGGCGTAAAATATCACTTTGACAAATCATGCAGACAAATGCGGCCACTTATTCAGTAAATGTAGGTACTAAATTCAAATTTTTTATACAGAAGTTTAGTGCTGACGAGTCTAGGCTTTGTCTAAACTGCGATGGCGGCTAACTGAAAGGTGTGGGCCGCACATCTAACCCTTGAAAACACGCAATATTAATAAAATGACTTACTTATTCCTTTCTTTCGAGCACTTTAACCATATTGTGTCCGCTATCAGTGGTGTAGAACTTGTTTTCTAACGCCTTTAAGATGGGTATCTGTGACATGCAAAAACATATCCTCAGTTGCCAAAGTTCTCAAAACCACATATTGTATATTTTTGATTGCAACCAAAATAAAGTGAACTACGTACATATATACATGACACATACATATCACATTCTTACTAATAAATGACCGATCAATGCGAGTCAAGCCATAAATTATTATAGAAATCATATTCCCTTCGTTCTCGTTTTGCAGCCCATGCCTTTGAGAATTGCGCTTAAGATTTTCCGAAAGCCAACGTCATATACAACTAAAAAGGATCTGTCATCCACTGTGCACATCAAAACGCAAGAATCTTTGATTTCTAGTTATAAGAAGAGTGTAAGAAACAATTCCCGGAAATGATTGTTTTTGATCGAGCCCTCGCACACTTTAAAAATGTTAGCGTAAAAGTAGTGTCCACAAGCAAACTTATCAAGAGTCAAAACGCTAATCAAAAGTATTCATTCCTCTCTTCCAACCTTGAAATCACAGCGCAACTTGTCAAGTTACAGGTGCCGAGCTGACGCGGGCCAGAACCATTTTTCACACACACATATATACACACAAAACATGTTTAAGGCTTTCTTTTCTATTCACATTGAGGGGAAGACAAACAACCATCATATGTTTGAATACTTTCGTTTTCATACAAACAAAATATAAGGAAGGTAAAGATTTTAGTTAGCTGCGTTGTCTCTTTCTCGTTTGCTCTCTTTCCTTTGTGCCCGTTGGCAACAGCGCGGCTTATAATAAATAAGCAGCTAATTTTAGTGAATAAATTCATATGAATGTAAAATGCTCCCGGTACATACGTCTTATCAAAAAAATGGAAAACCCAAAATAAACCCATATATTTGTTTCTGTTTCGGTACTGAAAACCGGTTATGTTAAGAAACGTTAAAGGTTTAAGGTTATAAGGAAAAAATTGTTTTTGGTTACGGTTTGATTGATACACTTAAGGTACACCTAAGGTATTACTTGGTGTATTTTTATGCTCTGTACCGAAGGTACATAGACTATATTAAGTTTGTGCAAAAGTATGTAACAGGGTAAAGGAATCATTTCCGACCATATAAAGAATATTATTCTTGATCAGCATCAACTGCCGAGTCGATATAGCCATGTGCGTCTGTACGTCTGTCCGTCCATCCGTATGAACAAACAGATCTAAAAGATGGTAAGAGATAGAGGTTTGATATGTATGGGACAAATGCTTCTTATACTTGCAGACAGATCAAGTTTATTTTAAATTTTTGCCACGCCCCTCCGCCACGCCGCAATATTGAAAAAAGTCATATCTCCAGTTTGTCATTAGCAAAATGTATCGATTTGCCGAAGAAATGATAAAAATCGGATGAGCGGTTCTTGAGTTATGAGCAAACCGCCACCCACCTTTCACCACCAACGCCGCACAATCTTAGAGAGACAGAGAAAGAGAGAAAGTGAGAGAGAGAGGTACAGAGTATATTATGGTCGGGCTTGACCGACTTTCTCACTTGTTAATACTGAATACTGAGATAACTCTAAATCGTTTTATTCCTGTTTAATAAAACGAATCAAATACTCTTTAAAATAAATGGTTTCACTTAAAGTAAAATTACTATAGCCTTCATATATCGTTTTTTTATGTGAATTAACACGTAAGATCTAATGATAACATTACATGCTCATAAATATTATGTCATGTATTAATAGTTTTCGAATTTAAGTGCAGTGACATAATTGCATTAAATGTGGTTGAGTCCATGCAACTTCTTAGCGGATTCATTATATATAAGGTTGTCAAAAAGTCTTGCGGTCGATTTCCGCAAGCTTATCTTTGCAAGCGCGTAGTTCTAGCTGTATTCGTCAGCATCGGTTCACGCTGGAGTTTTGGAAAGCTCTTTTTCACGTTTACAATACGTGTTTGATTTTTGTTGTTTGTTTTTAGTCGTTCGGGAGTTATAGCGTCGTAAACATGGAGCAAAATTAAGAAAAATACGGCATATTTTACAGTACGACTACGATAAAGGCAAAAATGCATCTCATGCCGCCAATAAAATTTGTGCAGTTTATGGACCCGATACAGTTTCCATTTTCACCGCTAACGATAGGTTTCAACGTTTCTCGTTCTGGTACAGAGGTGATCGAAGATGCGCCCGGTCCGGAAGGCCTGTCATCGGGCAATTGCGATAAAATCGCTGGAATTGATCGGAAGAGACCGGCAAAGTAGCGCCGAGCATCGGCCAAGAGCTGAGCATGAGTCGTCAAACCGTTATAAACCATTTGAAGAAGCTTGGATTCAAAAAGAAGCTCGATGTGTGGGTGCCGCACACTCTGACGCAAGAAAAACATTTTTGCCCGTATGGATGCATGCGAATCGCTTCTGAATCGCACAAAATCGACCCGTTTTGAAGCGGATAATGACTCGCGATGAAAAGTGGGTCACTTACGACAATGAAGCGCAAACGGTCGTGGTCGAAAAAGCGGTGAAGCTTCCCCAGACGGAGGCCAAGCCTGTATTGACGGCCAGGAAGGTTCCTTCTGTATAATAAGTGGGATTGGCAGGGAATCATCCACTAGGAGCTGCTCCCTTTGGCCAAACGCTCAATTCGGAACTGTACTGCCAACTAACTGACCCGCCCATGCACTCATGTAGAAGAGGCCATCTTTGACCAACAGAGGCCAAATTGTCTTTCATCAGGACAACGCCAGGCCACACACATCTTTGGTGACGCGCCAAAAGCTCCGGGAGCTCGGATGGGAGGGTTCTTTGCATCCACCGTATATTCCGAGATCTCGCACCAAGTGATTACCACCTCTTTCTGTCCATGGCGAACGATCTTGGTAGTCTGAAGTTGCCACAATATCCTGCAAAATTTAGGTCTCCGAGTTTTTGCCAATAGGGAAGCGAGCTTCTATAAGAGGGGCATTATGAAGTTGGCATCTCTTTGGGAACACTCATCGAACAAAACGGCGCATACTTGACTTAAATCGCATTATTCTGTAATTTTATGAACAATTGAA
>JAEIFU010000806.1:0-96702 GCA_018904235.1 Lordiphosa stackelbergi | reverse complement strand
AGTGATCATATTTGCTCTATATACCTACATAAGAGCTGGCTGATCATCGCATCCGCATTAAGCATCATCCTACACAGCTCACAGAATGTTGCCGCAGCTATATCGCCAGGTATTTTATGCTCACGCTGGTAAAGCTCACCTCTTTTACGTTTTCTACTGGCATTACTCTAAAGATCCTGCTTATGCAGCCACTCGTTGATTGTGTGAACCGACTGTTCAGCTTTAAAGCAGATTTCGCTTAGATTTTGGTAACAAAGACCCCTGCTATGTCTTCCGCATATCCTATTATCTTCATATATGGGGTTCCAGGTAGGGTTGTCGAAATATCGATATTGAATACATTTTTACGATATTTTTTTGAATACTTGTTTTTTGTTTTTGGACAAAAAGGAAAGTTTCTTAATGGCATTCTCTTGGATATTTGTGGCATCAGTAATACTAGTAATATCTAAGAGAATGCCTTCAGAAAATCCCCATTTTTGTGGCCGAAACTAACAAAAATACACACCAAAAATTTATTCAACAAGTATTCGATATCGATATTTCGACATCCCTAGTTCCAGGAGGAGAGGATCTAATGCACTAGCTGCCATTTTTCTTGGAACCTAACATTTGTTGTGTGTTTATTTTGGTTATTATTAATATATACATTAACATTTTTAGTTTAATATTAATTACAACTTATAATATATTTTATATTTTTTCTCCCTTTTCTTTTTTTTTCAATTATCCATTTTTTTTTTCTTTTTTAAATTTTATTAATTATATAAATTAACTACATATTAACATACTACAACACCCCCCTATACCTTAACTATATTTTATTTCCCCATTTAGATATTTGCATATTTTTTAAAAGGATTAAGATAGGTAAATTCTGATGATACCAAAGTTCGTTTCATTAAAAATAGAGTTGAAAACAATGGGCATATTTTAAAACTTTTTTTTGCATATTTGCATAAAATGCATATGCGTCAATATACCTGCCAAAATATGCAAAATATGCAAAACTTTTTTGTGTTAAACAAATTGAAAAATAAAATAAAACCGATTTAAAGGGTGGTATACATATTGAAAGTTGCTTAATAATTTTGTCAGGTATTAAAGTAAAAAATGATACACAGAAAAAAAATTCATGATATTTAGTATCATACAGGTATTTTGAGTAGAAATCGGCCTTCACTGAAAAAATATCAACATGATATTAAAGCGTCCATATGTTTAGGTAGAAAGAGTATCATATTGATATGAAAAATTGATACTATTTCGATATTATTAAAGAGAGGGCTGATATTTGATCTTTTTTTCTGTGTACTTAATACATATTTTATGGGTTTAATATTATTCAATAAACAATTGGTATTTCAATAAACAACCATAATTTTCTCTAAATTATTAATTGAACGGCTTCGACGTTTTTCTCCAAAAACCATTTTGTGAGCGGAAAGCTTCATTCAACGTCACAAAAAGTACTTGGAGCAATTTAATATTAAATGATATTTTCATATGTCACGGATTCAAGTCCAAAGAAATCCTAAACGTTTAGATTTAAAATATTATTAATTTTGCAAAGATATTCAAATTTCTTTTTAAATCCATTCCGAAATCAATATTTTCTGCTTCCTTAAACAAATTTATTGACTTTGCCTCTGTTACTCCCTCCATGCTATCTGCATAAAATGATGCAGCTTTCGACAATGTACCCCACCTGGGTATGATCGGTTCTGGTGGTAACTCCTCGTTGAGTATTTGCTTGTTGCGTTGTTCTCTGAGCGAACTATTATGCATTTTTGTAGACATTATATGAACGAGTTAGCGTCAGGGAAACGATGTTCTTACTTTTTCCGCAATTAAATTCAAACCGTGGGCCAAACAAGTTTTGTGTATGAGATTCGGTTAAAAACTTTTCTATTTTTACCAGTTTAATCATATATGCCGCAGCATCCGTACTTTATAAAAAGCAAAACCAATACTTTTGACTCCTTTCCGTGTGGCCACAGAATACGAATGCTGTCGTTCACAAATCGAGAAAAAGTTGCATTATTTACTTTTTCCAACTGTTTACACGACAATGAATGAGCATGAAGATTAATTTTCGCTCAATGTTCCTATAATCGATTTCTTATATTCTTCTGTATAGCTTGCACATTATTATTTAACGAGTGGAACTCAGTTTTTCAATGAAATTCATTTGCATATATTTTGCATATTTTAGCATAAATTATTGCATATCTTTTGCATATATTTTGCATATCTTCGATATGCATTAAAATTTGTTATATTAAACGATCAAAGATCTAAATATAAAGTTTCGTATCAATCTGATGAAAATTATGGAAATATGCAAAATCCGAGGTCTATATATCATATATCTCTACAAAAGTGTTATAAAATATAAATGTTTAATTTGTTTATCATAAAATGTTAGTTATAACGACTTAAATGATATGAAATGAAACACACATATTTTCCCCCTTTGGGATTATTTTGACTAATTTTAAGTTTGAGAAACCTCCTATTCATAGAAAAGTTAAAAATATTTTTGTAGTATAAGTATATTTTGGCATATTGCTGTGAGCCCAATGCCGATTCTTTCTCTTTTTTACAAATCTTACATACAATTTTTACAATTTCCCTTAGATGACAATTTTAGCGTTATAAAATTCAAAATCCAATTTTTTAAAATATTAACAGGGCATTTACAGGACCTAACATTAATTGCGACCTTATCTCCCTAGAAACTTTCTTCCATTATGTGTTGTCTGTACTTTTGAGCGTGGCGTACATATGCTGCTAGACTTGTCCAGTTAATTCCGTTCAACAAGTTGATGCATTCCTCCACATTCAAATACGGTGTTCCGATGCATCCTGCCCAGATCTCTTGTAAAATGTGATATTTCCCAAGAAGTGCACTAAAAAAAATTTTTATATAAAAACCATGCCACATCCTCTGTCATACCAAAGACCAACATAATCTCTAAGATGCCAAACGGCCATACATTGGTTTTGCAGTATGCAGCTATTTTTTTGGTGGCGACGAAAATCGCGCTCTTTCCGCTCGCACAAAGTTGAGAGCGTAAAAATCTTAAAATAGAATGGTGAGTAAAAAATAGCTGTAGAAAACGAATACATGCAAGCAGATTAACAATGCTTGAGAACACGTGGGCACACATACAGTCGTCGGCTGTCGCTGTATGCGTACAAGAGAGCGGCTGGCTCTAGAGCGCTCTCTCTCTGGCGTTTGAACAAAATTTCAAGACATTCTGGAGCCAGTTCTAGAGCCAGCATATGGCGTTACTTATCTTCATATTCTAATGTCTTTGGTTGTACTCTATCATTTGAAAAAAAACCACATGCTATTTGATGCACGCATTGCGGAGATAGCCCCTTCAACACACATTTTTTTCTACACCGAAAAAAAAGATAGTTATTGATGATCCTCAGGATATTTTAGGTATCCATTTGGACTGGATTTTTTTAGTGGTGCCCAAACTCACATTATCAAGCTTTGCGCTTGTGCGCGTAGCAGCGAAATACGAAGTAAACGTCATGACGTCAAACATGAGCAATAAGCAAACGAACAAATGCCTCGTGAGAGAAGAAAACGATGAATGCAAGCGTCGTGAGAGAGCAAGCCGACACACGTATTCTCTCTCTCCTTTGCGTGTGTCGGCTATGACGCCGGCAGAATTATGAGTTCCTACCACATGGGATAGGCTTTTGGCATTTTGGGCACCACTGGTCTAAAAAGGCTAAATCAGAAAAAAAGAATAGTTCTTGATCTCAAGATTCTTGATCGAAAGGAGCTGAAAATGTGAAAAGGAGATTTTAAAAAAATGGGTCTTGAAGTAGATATTTCGAATTTTCTGTGTAAAAGTGTAAAGTTCTGATTTTCTTCTTGTGGTCATAATATGCCGAGACTGTAATTATTTTGGAAAGATAATGCTCCGATTTCGATATTGTAATAATTTCATATTCTGGAAAAAAATTTACTTAAGTTAATCTGGAACCAAACCTTTTTCCTAACAGAGGGTGTCCGGTTAGGTTACAAGGTCGGGAGGTTAATAATTTCAGAGTTTACAAAACTGCAAAAAGTTTTATTTCGTCTGTTTTTGATTTTGCTTCTGCTTTCGAGAAAAATAGAATCCGCAGTTGAAGGAAGCAGCAGAAAACGCTTATTATAAAAAGCGAACAGCAGCAACTGTCATCGCTTCATCATTTGTGAATTTGATTCTGCTTATGTTCAGTCGAAGTAGCACATGTTCGCTTTCAGAAGTCTCTCACATCTCTTTTCTGCTTTTGCATTTAGCCCGGTTTGTTAATTCTCTCACCACACACTACAAATCATTTACCGTACTCGCCTCTACTCGGTTAAGGATATGAACAACAGCGCCCTGAAAAAAAAAACCGGAAAGGCAAGGCTAACTTAATCTGTACCAAAGTTTTGATACACTTGAAATTGCTTGTCACAACGGTTAGCGACTTCGACCAAACTTCGCAGATCAGCTTAAAAACATGACATATTACATATTGTTTGAGAGCAGTAACATTGAGAACAAAACAGTTTTTCTCAGTAAAACCCATTTTCCGAACGAACATTTGTATGGCAGCTACAAGAAGTAGTCATCCGATCCGGTCGGTTCCGACATATTAGCAGCGTGCAGTAAAAAGAAGACTCTGTGCAAAGTTTCAGCTCGATAGCTCCAAAACTGAGGGACTAGTTCGCGTAGAAACAGACAGACGGACAGACGGACGGACAAAGCTTAATCGACTCAGCTCGTGATGCTGTTCAAGAATATATATACTTTATGTGGTCGGAGATGATTCCTCCTATGCGTTGCAAACTTCTGGGCAAAATTATAATACACTTTTCAAGTGTATAAAAACATCATATTGATATGACCGAGAATTTCACTTTGATATTTTCGAACAGGTCAATTTCAAGTTTGTCATATCGGGTTTTTATTGATATGAAAAAATATAATATTGAGCCCCAGATCATATCATTTTTTTTTCTGTGTGAAGAACGAAAGAACGATACTCAAGTTATGAGCCAAAAACTGACTTCAGCTACTATTGCAGGTACTGAGTATATTACAGTCGGGCTACACCGACTTTCTTACTTGTTTTTCTCTTCAAGAAGTGAACATTATCTTCTTCAATTGTTCTTTTCCTCACTAAACGCGCCTAAGAAATGTTAAAATATGCATTTTAAGCAATTTTAAGATCAAATTACATCAAATTCGAGGGCTGATGGAAATTTCCCAAAAACAGATTTGTGTTCTGCATAGGAAAATCCAAATAGAATCACCGCCACACTATCAAGGAACGGATAAAAAGTCTAATTGTGTAGCCTTGTGTTATCTTAAAGAATATTTGGAACATAATATCACGGCTTTCCGAATCAGTTAAAAGATTTATAATCTGGGGAACACACGTGAGGCCAGAAATTGAATATGTTGAATATATTTTAGTATTCTTAAAAACAAAAATTTGCTTGATTAGAGATAAGTTTTGAACTACAGCTACTAAGTATAGTCATTAAATAAATTCATTAAATATTTAAAAAATTAAAATATTGAATATTTTTGGGAATTAAGTGCCTAAGAAGCTGAGTTAACTTAGGACTTAATTAGCTTCTTACAATTTTTTTGAATATATTTAACTCAAGTTTTTATTTTCCCTAATATAAAACTGTAATAAAATCCAATTCTCTTATCATTCATCTTAGTTAACTATTAATTAATCAATTAAGAAATGTATTAACTTGGCTATGAGCAACAAAAAAAAACTCGTTTCCTTTGCTTAGCCAACCAAACGCAGCTGCTTGTTAGCCTACAACTCCCCTCTTAGTGCTTGCACCGACCCCCCTATCGATACAACCAAAACTTAACGAAGCCCCCAAGAGCGTTGCTAGCTAAGAGAGCTTAAGCAGACAAAGAGCGAGAGTAGTATCCGTGCTCTTACGCAGTCAGCGTTGCACGTGGCTGTTTTTACTTTTTCCGCATTTTCCTGCAAACGAAATGAGCAACAGTGGGTTAGTAAATGAAAAAAACACAAACATGTGGCGCTCTCAAGCGGCCCAGAGAGCCAGCTGCGGGAAAAATTCATAAAATGAGCGTAGCCCTCGCTCTTTTTCATTTTTTTTTTTGCAGGCATTTTCTTTGTGTTGCTTTTGCCATACAATTCGTAAACAAATTCTGTGATTGGCTGCCGGGCCCAAGGTGGAATGGTGGCGTGTACTGGAGCGGGGGGTGGGGCGCTCTCTATGCTCGACGTTTTCCTCTTATTAACGCGTTTTTGTGATTGGGTTTGGGTGCGGTCGGAAAATGCAGAGCAGAAAATTGCCTATGCGCGCCCAGCCCCAAACTAGGCGAAATGAGTGTAATGAGCGTGGCAGAGTGAGAGGAGCGAACTATTCCAAAGTGATTCATCTCGCTCGCACATTACACATACGCCACGTTATCTATGTATGCAATTTTTTTTTTGCAATTTTTTTGTGCATTTGTTTTCTAACTGCGTTGCCGTTGGCTGCCAACTGAGGCTGAGGCTGTGTGTTAATGTTTTTGCGTGTTTATGTTAATCGCTGAAGTCGACAGCGACGCCAGCCGAGCAGCCGGGCTTAGATAACGCCTATGCGCCGCCCCTCGCCTCTCCCACCCGCTGGCTGCAGCACACCCTTTACATACAAAATGTATGTACGTATGCATGTATTGGGCATTTTGTGCGTTTGTTTTTATGCCCAGCATTTTGATTGCATTTTTTTGCAAATTGTTAGTTGGCGCAAAAAACTACACCAGGGAGGAAAGAGATGGAGAGAGAGATGCACGTTTTTTTAATTGCAATTTTTCATTAATTAAAATTTGCTTAGTTTGCATTTCGAGCAACGGAAATTTGTATGGATTTATTGTGATTGAAGGTGCCAGCAAATTGAATGTGTGTGTGTGTGTGTGTTGTGTGTGTACTGTCAGGATGGGTGGGGGGAAGGTTAGTTATCAACTAAGCGGCCGAGAGTCATGTAAGTGAAATAGACAGGTTGAGAGAGCTCTTTTTGGGCCCAGTTGATGGATGCATCGATTTATGGGATTATGATTTGACCAACTGCAATTACAGTTGGTGGATTGGTAGGTCTTAGCAAGGCAAACAACAAAAAAAATACAGGAAATTCAAAAAGGAAATAACTTTTCATTTAACAACTGAAATTTCATAAATAAAGCTAGATTGATGGCTCTGCAGATAGGATCCACCAAACCAACTCATATATATATAAATATTATAATCCTGTTTGTTGATTATGCTTAAATCTGTATACTATCTTATCTCGTCCATCTCGTTAAAAAATCTCATGGCAGAGTTGCCCACAGCCAATGCCCTAGGAGCATATTTGTTTTTGTAATGCAGCGTTTCTCACGTCTGGCCCGAATTTCGCTATTCACAACGACACGAGTCAAACAAATGCGAAGGCTTGTGCCAAGAGAGCAAACAGCTTTTCGGGATAGCGGCGATAAAGTAGGTCGAGAGGCTTGCTCGCTATTTTCGCATAACAATGCACTCACTTTTCCTGACAAACCCTACTTTAGAGCACAGAGATATAAACCGAACATACGAATACACCTGCAGTGAACCCGACAATTACCGGACTTTCTCCGTCTATTTCTTGTAGACTGTTTGGCTGATTTCAAATGAATTACGGGCCTGCAAGGTAAAAGCATTTGCGGGCATCTCGAGCTGATTCATGTTATCAAAAGCCTCCGCCATCAAATATCTTTAATACCTCCTAAATTTTTATAGAAATTAAGCTCTAATTAACATATTCCCGTTGTCTACTATCCATCCATTATTGATATAGCGTTGATATCGTCTCAACAGTCCAAAATACTGGCAATTTGTTACAGAATATAGAATTTGAGCACGGCCAACTTTACTTTATGTTTTCTTTTCTGAGCTAGGAAATCAACATTCTAGTCTTGATCCTACATTATTTGTGATAAGCCTTTAATGGCTCTTTAACTCAATTTGCGTTAATGGACAAGCAACTTGGGAATCATCTCTCCGCCTCTTCAAAATCATTGTGTGAATCCTTGCATGATCGGAAAATTGGTTTTAGTTAGAATAATGTTTGCATTCTTAAACACGGAGATTTCAGAACATATAAAAACTTCGGTACAGACGAAGTTTGCGATTGGCTTTTTCGTTAAGTTATGATTTTGTCCATAACTTTTCTAAATCAAGACACGCACAACACCACAAAGGATTTTGGTTGGCTGTATAGCTATTGCATGAATATCAATTCAATCTTCAGCAGTCTTAAAAACTATTTACGGAACTTCAATCTAATTCGCTTCAATTAAATTGATCGTTAAGCTGACTCGAAGAATCATATACGATCATATGTGAGCGCCAATTTTGCAGAGATATCTTTTCAGTCCAACAACAAAACTGGTAAGGCAACCCTCATCAGCGGATCTCCATTGCGCACACTGCACTTGTGTTCCCTCTGAGGTGGGTGCGCTCCCGGTAGGGGTGGAAAAGGGGGGAAAACGGCCATTCTAGCGCGTCGAAATTCAATTTATCAAGTTTGAAAACCGTTAATTTTATATAATATTGATTACCGATACTTTGACTAGCTTATAAAAAGTTTATCATTCCGATAAATAGCTGAACAGCTGTGAGCTATCAAACACAACATATGTTTTGGCAAGTGCTTTTAATTAATTCCCGCATTTTTTGAGTTTTTTTAATTTAGCTGTGAAATATAAAGTTCTCGTTGTCTTACATAAAAGCTTGGTTATATATTTATAAATATAAAGGTATGTATTAAGCAAAAAAATCAATGTAGATGACCCGTCCATATAGTATTACTTGAAAGACGTAGTGAAAGTAGCTTGTATTAACAACCTGCCCTTAGAACCCAACACCTGTCTTTCGTGGAGCAAAACTAAAAATGTTCACAAATGTTCAAGTCGCCATTAACATTTTTTGTCAGTGTGAGTCTTTGTTGTTTAAATTTTCAAAGATCACCTGCTAATATGTGCTACCCTTGCATTTGTTGGACTTTTAGAAGCAATGTCTATATCAAAACGGAAACTGTTTTCAGTATGCCACAACGAGGACATCCCCACAAAGAAGTTTTTGGCTTTGGAGAACTATGTTTTCGATACAGTATTAGAGAAAGAAACCTGTAGTGAGGAAGAACGTTTCGAAATTGGCAAAAAAAATTGCAAGTTTTACTAATAGGCTTGTAATAAATTTTGATTCATGGTGCAGATATCATTAACCATTCCAATTGGAATGATGTCGGAGGGAAGCACTTGAAGCCAAAAAGAGGATTATCGAAATATCCGCGAGCACCACACAAGTAAAGTCCACTAGAAAAATACAATGGAAGGAGTTTTTAACGCACTTCTAGTTTCTTCCGATCCTTTTATAACATCACATTTCCCAGAGTGCTTTAATGTTCTCGCAAAAAAATATTTGGCTTGATCTGGATGTTGTAAGATTACTTGTCAATAAAAGGCTGGAAACTGATTTGTGCAACAACGATTTGGAGAATTCTCAGAGTTCGGATTACGAATAGTTTCTGTTATATGAAAGCTATATTATATAAAACTTAGGCAATCCTTTAATTTTGAATTTTTTTAAAAAAAATTACTAATTTTTCAATTTAAAAATATGTTTGCCCTTTTAAATTCCTACACTTTAATGTAGAATTCAAAAGCCACACGCGACGTGCAGAAAACAACACGCGGCGAGTAGAAATTTAAAATCTAAATGCAAATGCAGACAAGTTAAATGGCTGCGTGGGCAAAGGTGCAAGTCTACACGACATAAGAAAATCAGCTTATTTCCCGAAATATTGGGTTGCCCAAAAGTAATTGCGGATTTTTCATATAGTCGGCGTTTATAATTTTTTAACTGCTTGTGACTCTGTAATTGCATTCTTTCTTTTGTCAGTTATTAGCTGTCACTATTAGCTTGCTTTAGAAAAAAAGTGCGCGTAATTTTGTTTACATTTGTTTGATTGGCGCCCTTTTTAATATGGAGTCCACAAAAGAGCATTTTCGTCATATTTTACTTTATTATTTCCGTAAAGGAAAAAGCGCAGAGAGAGTTGCTAAAAAGTTACGTGATGTGTATGGTGATAAAGCCTTAAAAGAAAGACAGTGTCAAAATTGGTTTCGCAAATTCCGTTCTGGAGATTTTTCACTTAAAGATGAGCCACGTTCAGGTCGGCCAAATGAAGTTGATGATGACCAAATCAAAGCATTAATCGAATTGGATCGTCATGTAACTGAGCGTGAGATAGGAGAGAAGTTAAATATACCAAAATCAACCGTTCATTATCACATACAAAGTCTTGGACTGGTGAAAAAGCTTGATATTTGGGTACCACATGAATTGAAAGAAATTCATTTAACAAACCGAATCAACGTTTGTGATATGCATCTTAAACGCAATGAATTCGATCCATTTTTAAAGCGAATCATAACTGGAGATGAAAAATGGATTGTTTACAATAACGTTAATCGAAAACGATCATGGTCCAAGCATGGTGAACCAGCTCAAACCACTTCAAAGGCTGATATCCACCAAAAGAAGGTTATGCTGTCTGTTTGGTGGGATTGGAAGGGTGTGGTATATTTTGAGCTGCTTCCAAGGAACCAAACGATTAATTCGGATGTTTACTGTCAACAACTGGACAAATTGAATGCAGCCATCAACGAGAAACGGCCAGAATTGATCAATCGTAAAGGTGTCATTTTCCATCATGACAACGCCAGACCACACACATCTTTGATGACCCGGCAAAAACTGGGACAGCTTGGCTGGGAAGTTTTGATGCATCCACCATATAGCCCTGACTTTGCACCATCAGACTACCATTTATTTCGATCTTTGCAGAACTCCTTAAATGGTAAAACTTTCGGCAATGATGAGGCTATAAAATCGCACTTGGTTCAGTTTTTTGCAGATAAAGGCCAGAAGTTCTATGAGCGTGGAATACAAAATTTGCCGGGAAGATGGCAAAAGGTTATCGAACAAAATGGAAATTATATATTTGATTAAAGTTCATTCTAAGTTTGATTAAAAATGCATTTACTTTCTTTTGAAAAATCCGCAATTACTTTTTGGGCAACCCAATAATTCTACATTTTCATGCAGCAATCGAAATACCATGGACGTTTAGGTTTTCTTACATTAACGTTTGGATATTGAAATCCTGCACGCGCGTGTGGAAATTCTACACGAAAAATGTAGCTCTACATCAGAACTGAATTCTTATATTTTGCGTTTAGCTAGCTTCTTGTCACACGTGACGTGGGGATTTCTAAATGTACGTTTAGATTTACAAAACCTATGCGCTTGCTTGTTGAAAATCCACACAAATCGTGCGTGAATTTCTGTTGCCTGTATATAAATAGCTGTTGCGTTGAATTAGAACTTGAGAATTACAAGCAAACAAATATTGGATTGTGCCTTTAGCAGATTCAATACTATATAATATACTCCTGTACCTGGAGTAGAGCTGAATGCAGTGCTGCATCTGCGCTCATCTCTATTTTTTCTCTCTCTCTCTCCCTCTCTCTATCTCAATCTCTCTCTCTCTTTCTCTCGAAGATTGTGGTTGTGAAAGGTTTGGAGGGGAGGGGGGGAGGTGATTCACTTATTTGGTCATAACTGGAGAACCGCTCATCCGATCTTTATCATTTCTTCCGCAAATCGATACATATTGCTAATGACTAACTATCTCTAGAAGATGAATCATCTATCTACATAACTGTGGGTGATCTGACGTTTTTTCCAAATGGGGGGTGGGAGGGGGGTTAGCAAAATTGAAAATAAACTTGATCTGCCTGCAAGTATAAGAAGCATTTGTCCCATACATGTCTAACCTCTATCTCTAACCATCTCTGAGATCTGTTTGTTCATACGGACGGGCTATATCGACTCGGCTGTTGATGCTGATCAAGAATATATATACTTTATAGGGTCGGAAATGATTCTTTCAGCCTGTTACATACTTTTGCACAAACTTAAAATACTCCATGGACCTCGGTACAGAGTATAAAAATATAAATTTTTTAAAGAAAAACAAATTAAAAAGCTACACACGAAAATGTAGTATTTCTACACGTTTCGACCGGAATTTTCAACCCTATGACTTTTTTGTGTAGCTTTTTTGCACGCGAGTGTGGCTTTCTGAATTCTACACGGCGCGTGTAGCTTTTCTGCACGCCGCGTTTAGCTTTCTCATTTCAACATGCGACGTGAAGAAAAGCTACACAAAAGAAATGGTAGCTTTTGCATTTCTGTTCAAATACTCTGTAAGTTGATGTAAAAATATTTAAGAAATATATTACACAGAGAACAAAAAATGTAAATGCTACACGAAAATTTAGGATTTCTACACTAAACCATTACTTTTGTGTTGCTTCTCTTCACTCCGCGTTTAGTTGTCTACATTCTACACGTGGCATGTAGCTTGTCTGCATGCCGCGTTTAGGTTTCTCATTTCTACATGCAGCGTGCAGCTTCTCTGCACGCCGCGTTTAGTTTTCTACATTCTACACGTAGCATGTAGATGTTCTAACTCCTTGAAGCATAATTTTTGTTAAGCCAAACAAAACTGTTCTTATTTTTTTGCAATGATTTCGTTTAAGTTTCGGTTCACAGTGAATTTTTGGACTCAAGCCGGTTTGGTTAGAAACCGAGTTGTTGCACTGCTAAGTACACAGTCATTCGTGATTCTTTTAAATTGAATCATTATAGTTCACGGTTCATACAGATATATTATATACATAGTTCTTGGAGTATACAGCATACAAGACAGCTTCTGTTTTTACTAATCTTTTGAAGTTCTTAAAACTTTTCTGATTTAATATTCGGTAACCGACGGATCTAATTAAACACTGATAGAAAACTATCCCTTCATAAATAAAATTCAATCAAATTTAAGGATATACTAAACAAGTATTTTTTTGATATTTTTCTTTCAGTGTAATTGATGAGTTTGCATTTCAGTTGCTTATTCCTATTGATTCCCTAAAATATAATCCATTCCCTTTTATTTTCTTACTTTCAATTTCCATAATATTATTGAACAATTTCATTTCGCCCCTAAAAGTATACTGTGTAAATCTTTAGTTTATAAATTCAATTGTACAAGCTAATATTTATGTAAATTTATTACAACAATTTAAATTTTCACAGCTTTTAAAAAAAACCGGCATAAAGAAAAAAAATTGTTGTTGATATTTCATTAACTTTTTACATGCGTAAATTTACATCTGCATAAGAAAAACTTTCGAAATATGTTAAAAATACAATGAGGCAGCTGTTGCTGGCATGCATCACAGCATAAAGCAATTAATGCCTAAATAAGTTCCCCAAATCAAACGAAAATCCACCTCAAATTGACTTTATGGAAAACTTGCATGTGGGCCTAAAAGTATGCAGCAGTTTTCCGACCACCACCACCCCAAGCATTCCACTGTGTAATTATAATATGGGTTTTTGTCACAACACACACATTTTTTTTCCTCTGAATCTGTCGCTTTTTCTATCTCTCTATGTACCAGAAACATAACGTGGCTATGTCTATATTTTCTAGTGTCATTTTTTGCAATTTTTTTGCCCCCACATTTGCATTTTCCACTAATTTGACTTTTGTATTGTTGTGGTCGACCTACACTCCTACACTCCGAGTCCCGCTGCCAGCCATGGCATGTGCAGCAGCCAGTTTTATGTGTTAGAGTTTTTTTCTCGTCGTTTTGCTTTCCACCAATCGCATTCCCTCTATGCTCGTTGTGTGTGTATAGGGCGGGTGGGCTACGCACTTTTTGACTTTTCGTTGGGGAAAATGCGTTTTCATGCATTGGTTGGCTGTGGCTGGGCTAGGGTTGGGTTCCGGTTTTTTCTGTTGGTGGAAAGAGAAAGAGAGAGAGCGAGAGTTTTCTCTATGTGCTTGTCATTTGATGTGGCTGTGACTCTGTGGCCATATCATTAATTGCCGCTAGGCTGAAACAGGAACTAGGCTGTAAAAACGTATGTGCCACACACAAATTAGTGGGCGAATGAATAAAGGAAAGAGGAGAAGATCAAAAAATGGTGTTCAATGCGAGAGATGTGGCTTAGAAACTGTGCGCATAAAAGGCATTGAATGACTGGTAGGAAAAATGAAAAATAGACTGACTGACTGACTGACTTTTTTTTACACCATTTTACTTTAAAATATTTAATGAAATCAAGAAGAGAGTTCTGAAATTGATCTAACGCAGCCACCTGGGGAGTCAAGTATGTAAATGGATTTAGTATAGATACAGCTAGCCCAGTTTAACTGAAAGAAATATAATAATATTATCTTTGCTGGATTAAACTCAAGCTGTTATTTCACTTTTCTGAGTTTCTCCTTTCAGTTGCTCCATTTGAGAAGCTCACGGATTATTTTTCTAAATATATAATTTATTTGAAATTTAATTTTTTTTTAAATATTGAAATTTGCGTTTCAGTAATAGGTCAGAAAACAAATCCAAGGCTGCCATATCAACCAAAATAAATATGCTACTCTGTGGCGGTTCCAGTCCCAGTTCACCCTGCTCCAATCACAGTCCCAGTTCATCCAACTACAATCACAGATCCAGTTCATCTAACTAGTTTACATCACTAACCACTATCGATGTCCGAAAGCTCCCGCCTTTTGATATCTTACAACTCTAACTCTCACACACACACATTTATCTCTCCGCCTTTGGGTTACACTCATTCTTACCGGCAGCATGCCGCCTCCCATAAATCGAACTTAAACCAAATCTATGTTATAAACTAAATAGATAATGTGACCTAGCCCACAACTCAATCTCAGCTGGCGCCATCTATGTAACAACAAACGGGCTAAGGGTTGCCAAGTTTTACTTCATGCTTGGAGCGAAAATTTATTACACAGAGCGCACAGGCTAATTAAAATATTTTTATCTCACACTATTTTAAGAACCGAAATGGAACCGGTTATTTTTTTCGGTCATGGTAAATCAAAATAAGTTCCTTTCGGTTTCGGTTACGGTTGCGGTCACTAAAAAAAAAGTGTGAGTGTCGTTAACACTCACGAGCCTTTGATGTGAAACCTGATGCCAGTTTAATCACTCGTTAGTCGCTGTTTTGTCACTCTTTTCCCCCTCTTTCATAACCTCTATCATAACCTCTATCATAACCTCTATCATAGCCTCTATCATAACCTCTTGCATCACCTCTTTCATCTCTTCAATTATCACCTCTTTCATCACCTTTTTCATCAATTCTTTCATCAACCCTTCCATCACCTCTTTCATCAACTCTATTATCTCCTCTTCATCAACTCTTTCATCACCTCTTTCGTCACCTCTTTCATCACCTCTTTCATCACCTCTTACATCACCTTTTTCATCAATTCTTTTATCACCTCTTTCATCACCTTTTTCATAAATTTTTTAATCACCTCTTTCATCAACTCTTACATCACCTTTTTCATCAATTCTTTCATTACCTCTTTCATCACCTCTTTCATAACCTCTTTTATCACCTCTTTCCCCCTTTTTTCAACCCTCTTTCCCCCTTTTTCCGTCCTCTTTCACCCCTCTTTCCCCAGCGTCACGTGACGCGGAAATCAAATTTTACTCCTACTAAAATCTTCCGTACCGAAATTAAGGATGTTTCACATCAAAAATATTTCAGTCACGGTTTTAGTTAGATTCTATTAAACCGGTTAAAATAGAGGTTGTTGTTTCGGTTGGATACCCTGCATATAACACAATACAAAAATTTCAATTAAACATCAAATTAACTCAAAAGTAGAAATTGGAAATTTATTTTGCGAGAGATGCAACCCAGTTTGAGGAAATGGCACCATTATCTTATCTTCTAACTAGTTTTTGAAATAAGAAAAAAAATCTCTTGATGTTCTGTGATACCGATGGATTTTTTGATGCCAAATACTCTAGATATTTCCTGAATACCCTCCAATTAGAGAAATAGCCTATCTAAGCTTTTCACTCAAGTTTTTTTAGTAGCCAACTTACAGTTTTCTGAGGTTTTCTACATATGCGAACTTAGACAAGTGAAACAACAGCTACTCTCTCCTTCTCTCAGCATTTACGCTGCACATTACTGGGTTATTGTATGTATTGGTGCCGCTTTTGCACTGCTCAATAGATTGATAGATAGACTTCAGCAGTAAGCACTTAAACTCCATCGTCTTAACAAGAATCTTCGAATTTAGCTAGCTTTATCTGACAAGCCGATGCAACGGATTAGAGGTGCCCAGAGCAAGCGTAACCATACAACACACATAAAATATCAATTTTTTCATATCATACCGATTATATTTCCACCCAAATATCTGGTCTCGTATTATTTATTTATTTGTGGAAATATATAACTAATGAAGAGCTGCCAAAAAGTCTCGTTTCACATTTTGGTCATTTAATTTCAGCTAAAAGTCCATTTAATTATTGTGATCTTTTCAACAAAAACCACAAGAAATAGAAAGACAAAACCGGACTATTGCCTCGTTTCGATTGTTTGACCTCAATGTTGAGTGGTGTTAGGCGATAGTCGGTGTTAAGATACTATCAGTGATGCCCATTTATCCTTTTTGGGGTTAGATCTGTTCCTTTTTTAACTTAGGAATCCCGAAAAAGTTTCAAAAACCTCCCCATCCCCAAAACCAAGTTTATTTTGCATCTTAATTCTATTATATAAAATATTTTAAATTTGTTAAAATGACAATTTGACAGCAAGTCAAAAACAATGTTAGAATATTTTCTTACAATAGTTTTTTGTGCGACTTGACTTTTGATGTGTTTTATGTTTGCGGACAGTTGTTGATATTTTTAATACAAAGTGCAATTTTCAATTATTCGACAATGGTGACTAACTAACAAGAAGCAGCCAGCGACCTTAAATACGCTCTCTTCCTTTGAGAGCGCGCCAATTCTGGCGTCACTATCGCTTTCTTCTCCTCCCCCTATTCTACCTTAGGGCTACATTACACGCTAATACTTCATTTGCTTCAATATAATTTCATTTCCTGACTTATCCTACTTAACTAAGTATTTCGCCAACACCGGCCCCTTTGAAGGGATATTATCCTTCAACAAATTGGCAGTGGAGCCAGGCGATGAATGGAGCGTTTGTAGATGCCATTATTGGTCTTGAGTTCGACCACTCTGACCTTGCCATCTGTGCCGGCGTGGGTTGCTACCACTCTGCCCACGACCCACTGCTGCGGCGGCACGTTGTCCTCGGCGACCACGATGAGTGTTCCCACGGCGACATTGGGCTCCTCCTGGAACCATTTGGCCCTTACTTGCAGGCTGGAGATGTACGCCCGGGACCATCGCTGCCAAAACCTGTGCTTGAGAGAGGAGAATCCGAGCCATCGCCTCAAGCGGTGGAGCGGGTGGAGCCAGCATTGGCCCGCCGATCAGCAGATGTGCTATTGTGAGCGCTTCCCCGTCGTTGGGGGGCCGAGTTCCAATAGGACGGCCTCTACGTTGACCAGTAGAGTGCTGAGCTCCACGGCGATCAAAAGTGCGTTGCCCACCGTCCGTTGGAACAGGCTCTTTGCAGACTTGACACCTGCCTCCCATAACCCTCCGAAGTGAGAAGCTCTGGGAGGTATGTACGCAAACTCGCAACCTTTTTTTTATGCTAGTGTGGGTACGGCGTCGCGTCGGCCTAATTGTCCCACTGCGCTCTCGAGCAGTGGGCGATTTGCTCCGACGAAATTCGTCGCGTTGTCGCAATACACGCGCTGGGGAATTCCTCGACGTCCGACGAACCTTTGAAAAGCCAAAAGAAATGCATCAGTGGTCAGATACCAATTCTAAGTGAACCGCTTTTGATCCAAAACAAACAAACAAAGCCACGTACGACTTGTACGGTGGCTTACCACGGATGCGAAACGTTGTGCTAATGTGGCCGGAGTCGGTCTGCTGGAAGATTGCCCATAATCTGTTTCAGCAAAATGGGTTTGCATCTGAAACAAGAGATGCACGAACGCACGATTCGGGAACATAATGCTTTCGCGTTCACCACCCATATGCGCACCCTAACGACTACTACTAGAGCTCGAGGGCCAGCATGACAGTTCTTCAGAGAGTTCTTCGAAAGCAACAACGGAAATTTGGCTTCATACGGGATAGAAGTATTTCACAATCTGCCCCCCACTCTCAATAACGAAAACAAACACCAGTCTTCTTTATATTCTTCCAAGAAGGGACTTAATTTTTAAAGATTAAGGCGGAGAATTGACTTTTTTCTTAATTTTGAAATTTGCTCATAGAATTCTTGCATCTGTATGAGTTCGACAATCGTTTCAGAAGAGTTGACAATCGTATCAGACGGCACACTAAATCCTTTGGCCCTTTTGATGAACCGGAACACATAAACGAATACTCTGAGCAAACGCGTATGCGATGAAGATCAATCACCACTTCGGCCAGCCAATAGAGCAAACGCGCTTTTCCTGACTTCTTATGTAGCTAAATGGTCAGGAAGCTCAAAGTGACGGTTAACAGTAGTGTTGTAAAATCATCGATAGCACTATCGATGATTGAGTATTTGGCAAAAAATCGATTGTTGTGGGCCACTATCGATGTATCGAAGCAAACTTAATATTGTAACAAAGTAACAGTAAAAATGTCTTAATATGTCAGGAATTACCTATGATATTATTAATTTCTTTCTTTGCAATTCCTTGGACAATATGGAAATGAAAATATTTGATTTTTGTGGTTGTTAATTTGTTGTTCATTTATTTAAAAGCAAATTTTTTCGATAGTACTATCGATAGTGGAGGAATACTATCGATGTTCAAACTATCGATAGCGCATACTATCGATGTTCAAACTATCGATTGTGCTCACTATCGATGTTTTCACAACACTAGTTTACAGGTCAGCTATATTTTGGCTGCATTAAAAAATGTGGTCGAGAGAACCACATGGAGTTTGCCAACTCTTCGCCAGTAAACCCACGAGCAATGCTGTCCACTGGGACATGTCTCCAAGAAGCTTCATCTGACCAATCTTGGATCTCAGCTATTAAATCATTATTTCAATTTCTAAAAATTTTCTCTAAAATCTTTTTGGGTACTAGATCAGATGTTTAGCCTGTTTAAAGTAAAGTTGTTCTTCCACATCAGTAAAATGTCATCGAAATTCAGAACGAAATACAATAGCTCATACCAGGGATCTAAACCAGGGTTCTTAACCGAACCGAAGCGGGTTGGGTAAAAAAGAAATTCTGAACCGAACCTAAAAACGGTTCAGTTCGGTTCACTTCAACTAGGTATTGAGTTACTGGCGAATAGTGAACAAAATCTCAATCCCTATGCGCGCGGCTATAGCGAATGCGCGCAGTGCGCATAGGACGTGGGCGCCGCTGCTAGAGACGATTAGATAGAAGTCAGATATGCCTTATTATCATCTTCTAGCAGGGCTTTAAGGAAAAAACTATATAAAGTTTTTGGTCTAGTTTGAGAATTGAGCAATTTACTCCTCTCTAACTGATAAAGTTCTCCAACCCACCCAGTCCCGAACCCGAACACCTAACCCTGTTCCTTTTCTCACCGCCGTAACTTAATCTTGTTTCCCTACTTCTTAAACAAGCAAAACAATTAAACAATTAATTTATATTATTTTGCTACAGAACTTCCTCTTTTTTCTTAATCTTCTTTTCACACGTAAAAAAACAAGCTTTAAATCAACAAACTTCTTGAATTTAAATATATTTAAACAGATCTGAGTATGTTGACTTTTGCTTTTGTTATTTATCATTTAATTAGAACTCATTATTGTTTATTTACTTTAGACTCTTGGCTTATCTCCAGCACAGCAGGGTCTGCAGGGGTTGAATAGTGTTTTTAAGCCAAATACAACTAATTCCATGACCCACAAAATGTTATACAACAAGCTGAGGCTTATCCAAACATGAATTCAGTTAGTGTAAACTGTAAACAGCCAAGTTCAGCCTGAAGGTGATAGTTTTTCCGTTATATTGGCACAAGTGCAATTAAATTAAATTGGAAAATTTTTGCTACACGACTCGTGAACGTTATATTTTATCAAGTGTTCTTTTCGTGTTTTTGCGCCTATTACTGTTGGGTGGCCTTAACACGCTCGATCAGTTGAGTGCGGGCAACGTAGCCGTACACAGTTGTATAATGTTTTACCTCTACGGGATAATCTTGCTGAGCACAGGGCCCGCAGTTTGGGCCTATTTCGAGACTTGTGATACTAACTATAACTTGAACGCGGGTGTGTCCTATCTCGAGTCTCCCTATTATCCTCAAAACTATCCTGCTGGCTCTTCGTGTCGCTATAAATTTCAGGCTCCGTTGGATCATTATATAAGGGCAGAGTGCACAGTTAATTTGCCTTCGGTGAGATGAGAAATATTTGAATAAGATAAAGTTTTGATAAGTTTGATTAACTAGAGTAATGGTCAATGCACCACGGATAATTTGTGGGTGGATACGGAGGGTGATTTATTGATGCGTGGGTCGGAAAATTTCTGTGGTAGGGGCTCATTTTCAAGAGACTCCCTTTTCGCTGAGATGGTCTTTGGCTATATCTCTACGGGCAGAAATAATGGAAACTTTAGGTGCAAATTGACAGTGGTAAGGCAGAATTGTAATTGCGGCTGGTCGGCCAGTCCACGCATAGCCAATGGCCAACAGGCGGCAGTCAATGAATTTCCCAGCATGGTGGCTCTGAGAGATGTTACCAGTAATCAGGCTTCCTTCTGTGGTGGAGTGATAGGTGAGTATGGGAATATTAAACTGGTAAATGAATCTCTATCCATTTTGGTTGACTTTAGTTTCCCATCGACATATTGTCACTGCTGCTCACTGCACCCTACAAAAAAGAGCCGTCAATATAGTGGCCATAGCAGGCACCCATAATATACAGAATCGTAAGTAAAGCTCTGTCCAAGCAAAAGCTTCGCTTAGACTGAAAAGCTTTCATTCCACAGCTGCCAGCTCACGGTATTATCAGCAGATTTCCATACAGCAACTGATACCACATGAACAATATAGAAATGAACCTTATGTAATTAATGACATAGCTGTTCTGGTCACCGCCAGCAATATACCCTGGTCACGTGGCGTGGGACCCATCTGTCTACCACCTGTGGGCACGTAAGTTAACTGCCTTAACAAATTAGACATTTTTCACTTATTTAGTTTTCTTTCAATGGCAGCTCTAAAGACTTTTCCTATGAAACGGTTGATGTCATCGGCTGGGGCACTGTATTCTTTGCCGGACCCACTTCAGCCACTCTGCAAAAAATCAATCTGATGGTCACTACCAACACGGATTGCCAGACTCAGTATACGGGCGTGGCTCCTATCAATGCGGGTCAAATGTGCACCTATGATTATACGGGCCAGAGGCGTGACTCTTGCCAATATGATTCCGGTGGTCCGGTTATCTACCGTCTACCCAGACAATTTCTGTTGGGTGTGATTAGTTTTGGTAAAAGTTGTGCCGAGTCGGCATATCCCATGGGTGTGAATACAAGAATATCTAGCTATATCAGTTGGATACGTCAAAAGATTGGCAATTCCAACTGTGTGGTCGCAATGTGAGATAACGGCATAACAATTAAAGAATGGGTTATAATCATTGTGTCTGCGCCTTTTAGTTAGATTTTGGGGCCCACCGCACAGTGGTCCCAAATCCCAAAAAGACGGCCAAAAGTCGAAAAACGTATTTGATTTTGCTGAAAGTCTGTACTCGGGGGTTTTTGGGGTCGCTGATCACGAATCCGATGTCAAAATTTAGAAAAACAAAATGGCGGATCCAATATGGCGGACAATTTCTTCAAAAACAAATTTTATTTGGCTGAAAGTCTGTACTCGGGGGTTTTCGGGGTCGCTGATCACGAATCCGGAGTCAAAATTTAGAAAACAAAATGGCGAAATCAATATGTCGTACAATTTCTTGGAAAACATATTTGATTTGGCTGTAACATCGAAAAACACTTTTATCGATAATTTCTCGATAACTATTTGACAAAACTTTTTTTTCATTCAATTCGTGCTCCCGTGCAAAAATTAAAAAAAGTGGTTGGGAAAGGGTGCGATAGGAGGTCCCCGAGCGGGGGGGGGGGTCGATTTTCTGAATTGTTCGGGCCGTTTGATGTCGAAAAGTGTGGTTTGGACTGGCGTCCCCCCCAAAGAATGTTGCGAATCGGGAGAGTGCTGCGGCCGAGAGGCTTATTATCAAAATAGATTTATATCACTGTTAGCGACAAATGTGACACAAAAATCATCACCGAGACTAAATGTGCAGCTATCTGCATCTAATTTTTGGATATGTTTTAAAGAATTGTCTAAACAACAATTTCTTATTTGTTTAAGAGTGGGATCTGATGAGAGTTTTGACTTTGGCTTTTTCTAACACGACTTTTCAGAATGTGACCAAGAAAAAACCTCTACTTTTATTAACGATTCTACCATGGTTGTATGCATTGTTAATAATAATTTTGAGCAATACATTTAAATTGTACTTACTTCCTAGAGTAGAATCCATTTTTTCAGAATCCAAATCGGTTAATTTTTCGCGATTCTATACGCTTCCAAACGTTATGTTATTTTCGATGCATGACGAGTAAACGATGAGGCACGATTGACGCTCACGAACGGAGTTCATACCTGAGCCAGGTGGGGACACTTCCTCCTTATTAACAGTCAGAATACAAACTAGATGTACCACTACACCTATTCCAATCATTAAAAGTACATCAAAAAATATTTTTTTTTCGACTTTTGGCCAGTTTTTTGGTATTTGGGACCATAGTGCACCGTTGGAATAGATCATGTTTATTTATCCATCGGAGATATGTATATATATAAGAGCGACTCAATATTTTTTTCAAAACGCAATCTAGGAGTCAATTCTGCTGCTGCGCTGCGGCAGAGAACACTTTTTATACCCTTGCAAAGGGTTAAACACATAGAAATATTCATTTCCGACCCTATAAACTATATATATTCTTGTTCAGGCCGACGAGCTGAGTCGATTTGGCTTCTTCCGTCCGTCTGTCTGTCCGACTGTTTGTTTCTACGCAAATTAGTCCCTCAGTTTCAAAGCAATCCAGCTGAAACTTTGCATAGAGTCTTCTTGTTACTGCACGCTGCTAATGTCTTAGAACCGACCAGATCGGATGACTATATCTTATAGCTGCCATAGGAACTATAGGTCGAAAAATGGGTTTTAGTGAGAAAAACTTTTTTGTTTTTAACGTTAACGAAATTCGAAACTATATGCGAACTAAATGGGTCTTATTTGAGAAAATCTGTTTTGTTAAATATTGACGTCTCCAAACTCAGCGCATTATAAATTTTATATTTTCACACAGGGGTGTAAAAATTTCGTAAAATCCGATTTGAACATATATCTAACATCTTTCAATAGCTTTTAAAACTATTACAAGATTCCAATTTTTTTGGATATCAAAATGCTTTCCCCATTTGATCTAGGGCAGTTAAAAATCATATTGGTACAATTAAATTTGAAGCACAGCGAATTTTAGGCAGCCCTGGAAGTCAGATGTTCGTTTACACAAATTTGACTTTGTTTGGCTTGCACATACAGACATATTTCAAATCTGTTTATAATAAAATCTACGTCAAATATTGAAGTAAATCAAAATGGAAAACAAAGTTAAGGGTATGTATATTATAAAGTGTTGTCAGTGCATGCCTTGTTTTACGTGATTTGTATTTGTTTATATGTGTTTTTGTAAAGTGATGTTTTTAGCAATTCTAACCTTAAGCTTGTTGTGTTCCGTGGAATAAAAGTATGTTGGATTGACGTGGATTGACGGAACTTTAAACGCTATATTATTCTTCAATATGTACATAATACGGGGATATTAATCTTTTTTGCCCCTTTATGCCCCTTTTGCAAAAAATCGACTTTGCTCGGACAACATTTATTTGAGTCGAGGCGAAATGCTTAAGGCCCTCTTCTGGTCTAGAGGGCTAAATTTTACATGTTTTTTTAAAATTCGTGGAAAGAAATCGGGATGAGATTTTGTCACTCTGTTTTTTGTATTTGGTTGTACAATTCATTATAAAAAATACAAAATTAAAATTTTGTGAATGCGAGGGCCTCAAAAAGTTCTCGGGATCCAAAGTAGGCTCTTCCAAAAAAAATGGGGGATGTGATGTACCCACGTTTCCGGGAGTTGCAATTATCAGAAAGCAAAACGGAAGTTGGTTAGTATGAATGCCTTTATCGTCCGTAGCAGAATTGTGAATATAAAATTGCATTTGAACAAAATGGCGGCCTTTTAATAACAAACGAGAGCGTAAGTAAAAGTCGGTTCTAACCGACTTCGATATACCGTTACTCATAAAAACATGTTTAACAGTGTTCCCGCGTTTGTTTGGTGTGACCATCCGAGAAGTATGCAACATTTTTTTAGGGTTTGTGGGGGTGGGTTTTTTTTTTTTTTGGTTATAACTTGGGAACCGTTCTTCCGATCTTTATCATTCTTTCAGCAAATCGATTCATTTTGCCAATTACTAACTATCTCTAGAAGGTAAAGTGTCTATCTTTAAAACTGTGGGAGATATAACGTTTTTTCCAAATTGCGGGGGCGGGAGGGCGTGGCCAAAATTTGTGAAAAAACTTGATCTGCGTTCAGACAAAAAAGCATTTGTCCCATACATGTCAAACCTCTATCTCTTACCATCTCTGAGATCTAGGTGTTCATACAGACGGACGGAGATAGCTCACAACATTTTATCGAAACAGCAAATTGGTATGTCTGGACAGAACTGTTTCGGACTTCGCCAGAAATCCTCATCAGCAGACTTGTATGCTTATTCACACTCCAACCACTGGCAATCTCTTCTATTTATTCAACGATACGCCGAATCAAGAGTTGGGAATTGCCCGTTTGCAAATTCAAGCCCCGACTTTTTCTGATATGAAGTCGTCAGCCTGAAAGTATGCCATGGTTGTGAAGTTTTTCGAATTTTGAAAAATCCTTTTGGGATTATATTTTTGAATATCTAAGCTAAAAAATAAAAAAAATTTCTGGACCAGAAGAGGGCCTTAAGTTTTGGCTTGCAAATGGTCGCCAAACCGACCCCTTAACTAATTTTGTGCTGCATAAAAGTAGCAAAAGAAACATACAAAAAACAATCGATAAAAAAGAAAACAACAATTTTATTTACTATCAGGTCTGTTCCCATTTCCGAGTGGATTTAAAAAGTAAAACGATTGTATTTCCGAATCGTTTTCATTTGATGTTCCCGTTTCCGTGTGAAATAGAAATCGATTTACTTTTCGAATGAAAGTTCGAATCGTTTCGAACTATAATTTAGCAATTCATAACAATTTCGGTAACTGATAAACAATTTCGAACAGTGGTTTGCACATTTCGATCGTTTTTTGTTAAACTGAAAAATTCGTCATACATGCAATTTCTGGCGTACAACTTTAAAATAATTAATTTTAAATCAAATTGAATGCCTAATATTTTTATGGTTACTTTAAAATCTTCTCAAAATATGACTTAATTATATAAAACTATTGGATAGATAAAAAATATAACCGTAAAATTGTCAATTACTTTTCATTTCACTCACTCAAAGGCACAACTTTTAAAATCGAATAATTTGATCGTTTTTCGGAAACGGGAACAGCTATCAATTCCGATTCCACATGATTTGATCGAAATCGAAAACGGGAACAGGCCTGTATGTTAATGTTTATTAAAGCAAATGCTATCGGAGGGTCTCAAGATTTAAAATGCAGCATCAAAGTAAATGTGATTGGGCGGTCGGGGCGGATGCGGAGGGGCCTGAGGGGGTTGCGGTGATTTACCAGATTGTTTATTACAAAAATTATATTTACACTTAAGATTTATGGGACGTATTTTAGAAATTATTGCATTCAAAGACATTGGCATATATGGGGCGGCAGAGAGGGCGTGGTCCGATCGATCTAAATTTTTCTCAGGCTTCACATATGCTATGACCATAAAGTGTACCAAGTTTCAGGTCTGTAACTACATTTTTCTAATTTCTGCCAAAATTTTTGACATTTGGACCAGTGTGCATCGGTCGAAAATTTTTTTTAGAAAAATTTTTGATTTTAATTCTTGCGTTCTGATATTTTAAACCATTTCCAAGGGTATAAAAACTTCAGCACAAACGAATTTAGCTTGGCCTTCTCATTTAGACATAAATAACTTGAGTATCGTTCATCTGATCTTTAACATTCCGAAGTTTATAAATATACCTGTGCAGCTCCGTCTATCTGTATGAACGGGTCGATCTCAGAGACTATAAGAGATAGGTACCCAGATCAAGTTTGTGTCAGATTTGGAAAATTTCCCTTTTCGATATTGGATTTACTTTACTTATGTTCACAGCTATAACTATATAGAAGTCTTTGTTTGCTTGGAGCGGCATAAAGGATTAACAGTAATTGAAGTGCTTTTCGATATTTGATCCAAAAAATGGGACAAAAGAATACAGCCAGAACCAAGTGAAAAAATAAGTATAAGCGGTATCAGCTCTTCCAAGAACGTCGAGAAGATGGAAATGACGAGCCTTGGCTTTGGGTGCTTATTGCGAAGCGAGAAAATCTAAAATTGTGGAAAAATAATTAATGGATTTTGCATCATATGCTCAAAAACAATCACACCTCAGCCATGATATTCACCGGTTGAAGCCTCATTTGACTTTTTCCTGTTCCCAAAACTGAAGACACCCATCAAAGGGCAGAAACTTGCAACGATTGTGGAGTTAAAACTGCAACGATGCTTTACTTTAATTAGCTTAAGTCTGTACCAATAAGTGCTTAACAGAAGCGTTGCACTAAGGAAAAACGAACCCTACAATACCGAGCCCAAGCAAACTCCTTTTGAACAATTTCGTTCGTGAATTTTTGTTCACAAAACAAGCCCGACCTTTATCTTCTTAACATGTTCATAAATGACACCCACCATTGTTCATGGGATTACTCAAATTTTCTCAAACTTACAGCTTCTACAACAGAATCGCTAGAAATATTTTCTATACCTAAACCATAAATCACACTTTATCTAGGTTTCATGCAAGTACTTTCCAAGTGGTTGTCTAAAAGTATGCTATGGAAAATCTTTTAAAAAAATATCTATACAAAATCCATAGCCAATTGCTTTACTGCTTTCTCATACCCTCTCTTCCCTCAAGTGGGTGTCAAGTTTCAGGCTTTGCATCAACACTTCGCAACATCATCATCAGAATCATCCTGCGGCCCTTCATCTATCAATCATGCATGGAAATCTTAACGCCTCACTGCAACTGTATACCATTTGCATCAGGCAATTAAAAGCAAATGTCAACTAATTAACCTCCGTCCATAAAAAAAAAGAAATGCTATGGAGCTTTGTTTATATGTCGATTCGTTTCCGTTCCGTCAGTGTCTGGCAGCTTCTTTTCAAAATAAATAATTAAACGTTTGGCATAACATATGAAGCAGGCTTTTAGGCTTAAAGGCTGTACAAAAAAATGTCTATGTCGGTGTCTATGCGGTTTGTTTTTGTATTTTCTTTTTATTTTCCTCAGTGCGCTGCACTTTTTCAATGCCCCAGCCTGATGCTGTTGCAATGTATTGACTGTTCTTGGCTGCTGCTGCTGCTCTGTTTGTTTTAGTTTTCGTGAAACGTGTCTGCGTCAGATTCAGATGTCTGATGCCTTGCAAGCCTGCCGGTTCAGTCCCTCCTATTCCTATTCCTGTTACTATTCTGTTGTTCAATTTGAGTAAAACGCGCTCGCCGCTCAGCGTCAACTGCAGCAGCAGCAGCAGTTGTTGCATGAATGGGCGTGGCATAGGTGTAGCCTGGTGGCACTAATTGAAAAGCAGCGGCCACAGCAGCACTAGGGGCCAGAGTTTAGTTGAGCGTTGGTACAGTAGATATACGCTAAAATGCGAGCACCATCTACGCACAGCCTAAACGGCTGTACGGGTTATAGAGCGAAGCTTCGACTAGGGTTCTAAAACTAGAAACATTTTGTCAATGCGACAGATATGTTTGGGTACGCCTTTGAATTTGCAAAGTCCCACTGCACCACGAAGCAAACGTCAAGCGTGAGTATCGTAAAACTATCGCATACGAGCTACGTCAGGCGAAAGTATCGTCAAATTATCGCAGAAAAATGATATTGACGAAAAACGAAAAAGGCACGCAATCGATTGGTAAAGTGAGCATCAAAATTTATCGAAGAAGGCTTGCAGAAACTATCGAAAAAGGCTTGCAAACGAATCTTTTGCGAGCTATCGAGAACGAAACTTTCTCTGCCACAAATTGAGCGACGGGTGATTCATTTGCGGATCGTTTGCATGTGTTTACTCGATAGCTTTGCACGTTGATGATTCGCGTAAGTATCGTTAGCGATATTTTTTACGAGCTTTTTGTTCAGTGGGGTGTGCCACATTCGCCATTTGCCGTAGCAGCAGGTGGATTGTGTGTGAGTGTGTGTCCTGACCAGTGAGTATCAAGTATTGAGTAACGAGTAGTAAGTATCGAGTATTTACCTAATATCGAGTACTGAGTATTGAGTCTTGATTATATAGTCTTGAGTACAGAGTATCGAGTACTAAGGATCTGGTATTAAGTATCAAGTAACTCACACACACAATCCACCTTCTTGTCGTAAAGAGCTTCGCGCGTACAGGGGGATTCACGACGACCACTCTTCTCCTGATCCCTAGCCACTGGCTCAAACTGAAAGGATCATAAATTTTAAAAATATTCTGAAATATTCTTTAGATCAAGTTCTTCCTTATATACGCTACATGAACTGAGTGTAGTACTTCCCAACGTAAAGTCATTTCAAATGTCTTATATAAATTTTTGATTATATTTGTTGTAGTTCTTGGAGTTGCTTGAAAATAACCGTCAATAAGTAAATATATCGATATTTTAGTATTAAGGTATTTTTAAGAAATCGAATGATGGTCACACCATCGACACTGTATAAAATATACGAAACAGTTACAACAAACCGTATCGACAAACTTTGTAGAGACATTGTAAATAGAAAACCGTTTACATTTTCTTTAAAATGTTTTACTATCGAGTATTCACTGTCCTAAGAAATCCCTCTCGCCGGCCAACTCTTGCCTACTTCTGGGCTGCATTTGATTACAAAAAAATGCCTTCCATTCGCATTGCAGTTTTGTAATGTACGCCTAAACATTTGCGTTTAGTTTTCGTTTTGCTGTGCAACACAACTGCAATCGTTCAGGACTTTGACTATTCATTAGCGTGTATGCCAAAAAACAAAAAGAAAACCCAGCGAAAAAAAAAAACTCTAACAAGCTCAAAAAGCAATTTGCAAGAGGCCAGTGAAAAAAATTGGTAAAAATATCGACGTGCTCGGCTCATGCAATTGACGTTTTGCGGGAGGTTTTAGGAGACTAGGGAAATTGTAGGGGGTGGTTTAGGGTAGGCTGTTACATAAAACCACGCGTTGCACAAAAGCCGCCAAATCGTTGCTTACAAAGCCGCCTCCCCCCCGTATGGCAAAATATAAAATGGCGTCCAAATAAATATATATGTGTATACAAAAATCTTGTTTAAAGGTTTCGCAAAAGTATTTCGGTTTCATTTCAAGAAAAATGAACGTTGTATGCTGGTTTCAGAGCAAATATGTAGTGTAGTAGGCTCTTTCAATCGTTTAATTTGTAAGTAAAATATTTTTGGAAATTCCTATGTCTTTATTCTTTACTTCAGTCAGCAGCTGAAGTAGCTTAAATAGCGAACTGTTAGGTTGTTTGAACAGGAAACAAAGTCCACTGATGAGAGGATATGGTTATCCTCGAAACAGCGATCGTTGTACGGACATACCATTTGCTATTACAAAATGTTGTAAATAATCTCTGTGGATTAAATTAAGCCTATTTCATATTTCTTCTCGCCAGGCTTTGAAGATTTTGTTGACCTATTTCGAATGATATGATTGAAAAAACTAAGGTTTTCAGTTGCAGTTCCTAAACCAGACTAAATCAGACTTCTGATTAGACTTAAGTGAATTGGACTCCCTAAAATTATAGCAGAGACTCTTATGCTGGATAATCTCTTCACCAAAGTTATAAAAGTTGCCTTTTTCCCAGAATTTCTTTAGGGGAAAGAAGGCTTTACTGCTGGCCCAGTTTGCTTTTAACAGCAATCACCGATCCTATACTCAACTTTATCGCTGCACTCAGAATAAAATAGAGAATTTCACTCTTGAATCAAGAGCATTCGTTCTCAAAAGTACGGTAAAACTGAATGATCCAAGAGCGATATTTTTGATCAAAGAGTGAATTTTTGATCCCGACATTCTTGATTGAAGAGTTTCAGTACTTGATCCAAGTACGAATAATTCAAGGCGGTAAGGGGTTGAGTGTGAGAGACACGATCGACCCCGACCCGACCCGACCGGACCGACGTGGTGTTGCTCCGCTACTTTTTTCCACAATTTTTAAATTACTTACTTTACTGGGACTTGAGAACTCGGTACCTCGAAGACTGAAACACACACCGTGGACGCAGCTTAGCTGGACTATTCTCCAAATGCTACAAGTTGCGGCAAAATCATATTTAAGAATGAACGCAGTTGATATTTGTACTCATCTGCCAACGACAGACTGCGCATGTGCTCCCTCTGTCAGTGAGAGCGTGTCCAACGCTTTTCTCAGTAGAAAACAAATTGAAATTCCAAGAGCGATATTCTTGAAAATTCAAGAACGAACATATTTTTTATCAAGATCGTTAATAGTATTAACTCTAAATTATTTGTTCAAGTTTTCTCTTTAGTGTATGGACATTTCCCGTTCAGTACAAGTTTTTTGTTCTTAAGGTGTTTCAAAATTTCCAAATTATTCTAGCAGCGTCAAGTTTTTAAGATATCAATGCTCAAAGTTTGGCAAAAAATGCCTAAAGAGGCACACTTTCAAAAATATATGAAAGAAGCCATCTTTAACGGAATAATGCGTGTGAAAATTTAGATGAATAGGTTGATCTTTCCTCTATCGAGGGCCAAAAACCAAATTCTTGATTGATGGGCAAAAACCGTAAATAAATTAAAAACCGGAAGATGTATATTTCATATTTTTCTCAGCAAGCAAACTTACTTGATTTTTGTGTCAGTAGGCTTTTTTCGAAAATCAAATTTTAATTGTTTTTAATTTTTGAAATTGCCGTAAGAGTGCTTAAACTCACTAAAGTCTTGTGTCAGAGAGAGACCATTAAGCAATCGGTTGAAACGGATGGGTTTTTGGCAGTTAAATTGTTAATTTGGACAAATCGTGGGTAGCACGGACGCCGAAAACTCCACCTCTCCGTCAAAGAAAAAAATTACGGGTGCCATTCATTGTGATTGTCATACGGAAATGTCTTTCTCAAAGTGTCTTAACCATTGACTTATTCTCTATTTAAATGCAACAAAAATTGGTATGAAACAAAATTATAGGTTTGGAATAAATTAATAGTTAAACATTTTATTCAATGTCCTATATTATTCAACATTATTTTTATTTTTTTACCGTGGTATAAGTTGGAAAAGAAATCCTGTTTGATTTTCTCTTGTAGGATACATTGTATTCGGAGATAGGCGTCCAACAGTAGTCGGTCAGCATGTGAATAGGGTTTTTCCATGGTATCTTTTTCCCATGTCCGACATGTCCTGATGAAATCTTTCCCATGCTCATCACTTGTGTCGGCTAAGCGTTCGGGGAAAAAAACCAAATGAGAGTAGAGAAGTGTATTTTTAGTGACATGTTACATTTCATTTCTTTAAAGTTTTGAAGCATCTCAGAAACCGTTTGTTTGGACTGCGGTGTAATTTGACCTCCAAGGAATTCACTAAAAACTCTCTTTACTGAAATCCACGTCTTTTTTCAATATCACTTAAGGTCATCAGGAAGTCCCCATCTTCTTCATCAATCTGCGTATTTGGGCCCTAGTTTGATTTTCGCACGCTGAGTCTGGGAAAGAAATGCTTCAAATACTCAATTGCCCGTCCATCCTCAGGAAGTGCTTTCACAAAGATCTTCATCACTCCAAGTTTAATATGAAGAGGTGGTAGACAGATTTTTTCTGTACTGGCTAGGGGCAAGCGCAGAACATTCTGCTTCCCAGAAGTGAAATCAGTACGCGGAGCCCAACTCTTTCGTATATAATGGTCCTTGTGTGCACGACTGTCCCACTCGCAAAGAAAACATCCGTGCTTAATAAGTCCTAATTGCATTGCCAAGACCAAGGATACCATTTTCAAATCTGCACAAATGAGCCACTGGTGATGTTTGTAGTCGATTTTTTCCAATACGTACTTAACAGTCTCAAGAGTTTCTTTTAAATTTGTTGAGTATGCAATGGGTATTGAGGGAAAGGTGTTCCCAATATGTAGAAGCACCGCTTTTAAGCTATTGCAAGATGAATCAATAAAAAGGCGCCACTGGTCTGCATCATGCGTTATACCCATTCTGTCTATCAAACCATCAAAATTGATACAATAGCACAACGTTTGTTCTTGTTGAAACAAATCGTGGAATTTTTCGTCCCGACGGCGCTGAGAGCAAGTACGAACATCCGCCTGCAAAACAATTCCACTTCTTTAATCTTGATCCGAAAAATTCTGCATTAGATTTTGGCAAATTCAGATCGCTTATCAAATCGTCCAGAGTGGCTCTTTGGTATTAATTCCAAGTTGACCATTCGACTGCCAAAGACCCTTTCGTAAGCCGTTTGAACCGATTGCTTGATGGACTCTCTTTGACACTTTGCAGCGTACCTTGCGCAAACATAGCAGAAAGAGTCGGTGAATTTAAGCATTTTCGCGGCATTTAAAAAATTTAAAAACAATTAAAAATTGATTTTCAAAAGAGCCTTATTTATCTAAATTTTCCCACGCATTATTCCGTTAAAGATGGCTTTTTAATATATTTTTTGAAAGTTGCCTTTTTAGGCATTTATTTTACCATTGATACTAATCTAAAACTTGACGTGCTAGAATAATTTGTAAAATTGACTTGACAAACACAAGGAAACTATTTACGAACACAAAAGATAAAATAACGAAAGAACAACAAAAGAACGTTGTGTACGAAATAGCACAACGTAAGGGAAAATGAAGCGTAACGACGACGTATACATTGGAACGACAAACACGAGCGCTTAGGATAAGATAAAGGAGATGTGAAAAACAACAACACAACCACAGCGATAGCGCAATACTTGACAAGATCTGGACACACAGCTGATTTCAATAATGTTAAAGTGACTGAAGAGTCTTTGGATTCAACAGCGGGAGAAGCGGGCTGTAAATCATATAGACGACATGGACCAAATAAACTACATGTACGCTGCGGCGATCGCGAGAGAAAATAACAAGAAAATGAAACATTTGGCAAAACGAAAGGTATACAATGGGACGACATAAGACAAATTACAAATTAACAAAAGTAACGACGGTGGTATAGGGAACAGGTGATATATGTATGTATGAAATTCATTGTAATGTTTGTTTGTAAATTAATGTAAGCAAATAAATGCAGGCTGCCTAATGAAGGCGCAAAATGCGACCGAAATGCGTAGGAGTATAATTTAAAATAAAATGAAGTTTCAGTAGCAACCATTGAAAAAAAATATTATATTATCCATCTTTATATTTCGAGCTGGACGCCAAACTGAGAGTCTCACTTATCATAGGAGCTCGTCCTGGCACCACGAGCCTGATAAAGCTTTAATTATTCGATATCCTCCCTTTTTGTCCCATCTTTTATATGCTTCCCACTTTGAGCACAAATCTTATCGCCATCCTTTCCTGCTCTCATCCCAAGTCCGCTTAACTTTATTATCATGGCAAAGTGTGCTTAACCCTTTTGGCTGCTTAACACGCAAGTTTGCTCTTCAAAAAACTAGCGCAAACAACAAATGTAAAAAAAAAAAAAATAAAAAAACAAAAAAACACTCGCAAAATACAAAGCAGCACAGCAAAAAAAAAAGTGGCAAAAAGGAAGGAGGCGCAGGAGGAGTACAACAAGGGCACTCAAGTAATATGCTTCATAATTTTTATTGTCAAGCCCTTCTTTGGGCTTTGGCTTTGGGTGGCGCGCGGCCACTCGACAACAAAAGCTGAAAAGCGCTTGGGCAAGAATGAAGTGCAGACTGTAACAAAAGCAGTGGCAAAAATGTTATAATATAGAGAGAAAAAATCGATGGTAAAAACAGCACGAGTCGAGGGTCCTTGCAGTTCTTAGGCAAAAGCAGTGTCCTACTACTGAGTTCACAATTAACTGCCAATGGTAGAATTTTTTTCCATTGTTGCCAGCTAATTTTGATGTACATTTGCAATTCATTTTTTGTGACTGCACTTGTACTTCTTGTGAATGTAATTAGGCGCAACGCCAGCTTTGACTTTGATGTGAAAGCAGAGGAGGTGGGTTTGCGGGGGGTGTGCCAAAAAGGATTTTAATTGTTTAATTATGTTTTGTGCGCTTTGCATTGTATTTTTTTTTTTACTTCTTTTATTTCAGCCTTAATGCGATGTCATTGCCAAAGTGACTTTGTTTTCGAAATTTTCTCCTGCGATTTCGCCGTGCTTCTTTTACCAATTACAATGATGTGCTGTAGTTTTCTTCTCTAGATCTGGGTTTACTTCTTCTTCGGTTTCGTGATGGTGATGTCGCTTTCCTTCCCTCTTCTTGGTCCCTGCCGGTAGTTGCTTTTGCTGCTTCTAGGATAACCTTCTAAATATCATAGGTGCCATAGATCATGCGTCTACGAAAGTCCGCCCAGCGATAGCGAGGATTACGCAAGTATAGCTGCTGCTGCTGTTGCTGCTGATTTGAGGCCTGATTACGCTCCTTCAACTGCTCCGACTGATACTTCATATAATTCTTCACAAAGCAGCGTGGAGCATGATGATACTCGGGATTTGGCTCACCGCGATGACGGTAGAGATACTCGTTCAGCTTGCTAAACTCTTCGCCGCGATAACGTCCTGTCGAGCTGGCACGGCACCTGGTAAAGGATAATAGGCTCCCGGCCAACAGTTGGCCCAGCTTTGGCAGATTGCGACCAGATGAAATCATGGTGAACTTGAGCTGCAAGTCGTCCACTCACTTCTTGAATACTGCACTTGTGTATGTATTGTACTTTTGTTGTGTGCGAATGTATTTTAATTTACGTTTCAAATTTGGTATGCAAATACTCGTGGGTGAACACAGTGACTACATAGAAGTACTTGGAGGCCGAAAAAAATTAAAATTTATTTTTATGTCTTTCCTGTTTGAAGTGTGTGCTGCGAAGAAAACTACTGGCGTGATTTGAACAGGCAATGTGTTAAAATGAAGTTAAAGGCACGAATTGCTATGTTGAAATGAAACATTTTTGAAAAATAGTTTGGCAATTAAAAAGTGGCCTACCAGAGAAATTCTCTCGGAATTAAATAATACTTCATTTGATTCTATAGGTATGATCTTAAAAATCCAAATCATTGAAAAATACTTATTTCAAGAACATAATATACAGACCTAGTCAAGAAATGTTGTGATACATGCTTCTCAAACGGTGGTTGTGCAGCGTAAATGTTTTGTTATTGCAAAGTCTGATCAGTAAGAGCTAAATAAAAGAAAATTGAAAATAACTGTTCATACTCCAAAGCTATGCGCATGTGAACTGATGCTTATCATTTGTCAAAGTATTTTACATAACTCAATTTTATTTATTCAAGTTTAATATTCAATGTATACAATTTTCTTAATAATATTAAAAATTGAACTTGTAATATTTTTTAGTTATTCTACCTTTATCCAATGACAGCTTGCAGCCTGTCGGGTATTGATCTTACCAAAGTTTGTGCAAATTCTATGGTCAATTTGGACCAAATGTCCTCAATTTCAGCAATGGCTCCTTCGCGTTTTTGATATTTATCAATGAACTTCTTGTTTTTAACAAAAGCCCAAACGTTTTCAATGATATTCAGATCAGGGCTTTGTGGGGGCCACGGAATAACCGCCCGATTTAGGTCTTTCAAAAATTTGGATGGTACCCTACCCTTAGGCATTGGAGCATTAATGCTGTAGAATTGTGATCAATACGTTGAAAAAAGTCTGTTTCCTGATGGGAAAGCATGATCATTTAGTATATGGATGTATCCGTTTTAGGTTTAATGTCCTATTATCGGTAAGTCTCCGAATCACAATAGGAAAGGCATTCCCAGAACATCCCTGTGCCATCACCAAACCTGCCAAATGCTTTTGATTTTTTTTCAAATGCATAAAATGCTTGCTATATGACCCCTGGAATTGAAATGCAGCCTCATCTGTCCATAAAACATTAAACCAGAAGTCAGGAGGCTTCTTGTAACACTCCAACGCAAATGCAGACGTTGTGACTAGTTGGTTGGTGTGATGTCAATCGCTTTATGGATAGCAAAGGTGTCTAAAATCAGCGTCCTTTAGACTGCGACGCGAGCGCCTTCACTAATTTTTTGCCAATTCTGTTTTTGACTCTGCGGCAATTTTAACGGTACTGCAATTGGATTATTTACTACAACTCCAGTATGTGCCTGCATTGTCCTTGGTCCACCATAGGTTTTCGGCCTGTTCTTAAGATTTTTTTTTAAACTTCCATCTTTATCCTTTGTTTTTACTAAATTGTACTGTATTCCAAGAGATTTGATACAATTTAGCTAATTGGACTATTAAATTAATTTTTCAAAAATAAAACTGGGTACCTTTATAATTACTCTCACCCTAAAATTTTTCAAATATAACATAAAAAATATTTTATTAAATATAAAATATTTAAACAATTTAATATAATATAATAAAAAATTATAAAAAATTATATATTTTAATTTCACTAATCCTGCCAAAAATTATACGACACCATGAAAATTTTAGTTTTTCGACCCTCGTAGGAGGAGAATGGAAAGCCGATAATACAACGAAATTAAGTATGCGGAAAGAAAGCTTTATGAATTCTGCTTAAAATCTGATATTCTTATCTCTGATTGCATCTCGCGTTTTCAAGTAGCGGTTAAAAAGCAAAAAAAGGTCGATTTTTGTCCTTCCAGAATTGTATCAAAATTATACGACATATGTCAATTTGTTGGATTTAGTTAACATTTTATCTTAGAATGGTATACAAACACTATTTAATGAATAATAGAGCAACCTTGAGCCTTTTCTACCTCGAAAAGTCCCTTAGGCACTGAATTCACCAAATTTGTAGGTACATTTTGGTCTAAAAGAGACCATTGAGCCAAAATTTCGCTTTTGAGGCTTTCGACATTCTCAAATTTGTTGTTATTGGCGTAAACACGCCTGTTTAAGATACCTACAATGTTCTCAATTGGGTTTAGGTCAGGGGAGCACTCTGGCCAATCCAAAACATTTATATGGTGATCACTTATAAAGCGTTGGGTTTCTCTACTCTTGTAAATAGATGCATTATCTTGCGGAAAAACAAGATCTCTTTCCATATTTTTTCAAAAAATGGCAGAAGACGATCCTCCAATCCTTTTTGTATTCTCCACTGTTCATCCTGCAGCTTGTGAAGCACAGATCAAGCGTTCCAGACGCATGAAAGGCTCCCCAACCCATTGCGGATCCGCCTCCGTAATTGCGTTTGGAAAACATAGGTGGATCCTTACGCAAATCTATCCAATAGTGCCGAAACCCATCTGGGCCGTCAGGACAAAATTTTTTTCATCAAAAAATATTATCTAAATGATAAATATTGAACAAAACTGTTTAAACAAAATAAAGCTAAAATTTAATACCGAGGCCCAGTTTCTCTCCAAGTTTTATTTCCACAAATTGAAGTCGTGCTGTTTTGTGGTGCGGCTTTAAGAACGGAACCTTTTTAAGACTCCTCTGACAATGCACTCCGATGATTGCAGCGTCCGCCAAACAATCATCCGTGACACAGGCGTACTGCAACATGCGGCAAGTGTGGAGCACGAAGCTATCGAATTGCTAGCTTTAAGTATTATGCGACTTTTTCGCGGTCAAACAACTTGGGTTTTCTTCAGAGCAATGCTTCACACCATATTCATCCGGATTGTTCAAAAATTTGGTGATAACACAACGTGTTCGACCGATTTTCCGCGATATTTCGCTTACATTAAAGCCAACATCGTTGTAGGCTCTTATCCTTCCCTTTTCCTCGTCGGATAACAAACGCCCACGCGGCATTTTATTACAAATTCATTAAATTGTTAGCAGATATATAAAAAAATTAATTGAAAACCAAATCTTTCTCCCAGCCGCAATATTTGAAATATGTCGTATAATTTTGATACACTTGCAGACATGACAAAAATCGAACTTTTTTGCTTTTTTAACCGCTACTTGAAAACGCGAGATGCAATCAGAGATAAGAATATCAGATTTTAAGCAGAATTCATTAAGCTTTCATTCTGCATACTTGATTTCGTTGTATTATGCTTTCCCATTCTCCTACGAGGGTCGAAACTAAAATTTTCATGGTGTCGTATAATTTTGGGCAGGAGTGTATAGTGACACAAATCTTTACTGTTTAAGGCATTCAATGCACTAGCGTTTCTGGAACAGCAAGTATGGTCAAACTATGTTTCTTAAGCCTCAATTTTTGACTTTTTGAAAATTCGAAAACATTTCTTCTAGCTGTATTTTTAACTTGTACAAGTTTTGAATTGAATCCATTCATATCAGTTTGTTTTTGATATTGTTAACTGTTCAATTTGTTTCATAAACTTATCTGGCGATTTTAGGAATTAGACGATGAGTCATTTAAAAACGAATTTGGAACTTTACAATTAAAATTCAGCAAATATACAAAAATCTTTGAGGGTCTAGTTTGCTATCCGTCAATCTTGATAGGATGCGTTTTAACGCGTTACACATCTAACAGTTTTTTATTCATTTGAACTATGCTAAGATTTAAACATAGTTTATACTAGGATTTCTAACTTAATTAGCAAACTCAATTTATATTGTCAATCGGAAAATCCTTAAAAAAAAATAAACTAAAACCGATTAAAGGTAGCTTTTGACTATTCTATTGTAACTAAGAGCTTTCGGAAATCTTAAAATTAGAAACATTTTAGCGTAAACATAGTTTGACTTCCAATCAAATTGGGTCACTTTTTTAAACCGAACGTCCTTTATAAAGAACAGTTAAAAAAATTTTTATTTTCATTTTAATAAAAAAATCGAAATTAGATCTCGACATGCCCATCATAACGTAATTTGCGGTTTTGCACAAAAATTTTTTGTTAATTTTATAAACAATTTCAAAAATCGTCAAAAACGGAAAAATGGAAAAAAAAGGGTTTTTTAAAAACGTGATATCTCAGGTTTGGTTTATCGGACAGGTATCAAATTGATACTGGTGAAAAGTATTTTACTGTAGCTACTCAAATAATAGTTTTATAGATTTTTAAATTATTTAATAATATTAAGTAATTGTTGCTAAAAATTATTTATAATTTTTTCTCAGTGTTAACCACCATGATATAGCTTCTAAGCATAAACAATTTATTGCCCTAAATGTAACTTAAATTTTGGTGTTTTCAAAAGATGGAGACTTTTATGGTTTAAAAGTTATGAATTTTTGAAGTTATAAACAAATAAAAAGATGCCCTTAAATAAAAATTTCTCACGTAGTCAGTTTTAAAGTCATGTGATTGAAACTTGGCAATTGTGCTTTATATTTATCAAGCTTTTCAAAATTGCCAACATCACACAGATCGGACATCTATATCATATAGCTGCCATAGAAATGCTGAATTTGGTTGTGGTATAATATACTTTCAAAACTCTGGTCACCCTAATCCACAACAAAATGCAATTAATCATAGCATTCGTATGGCAGCTATATGAAATAGACGTCCGATCTGTGTGATGTTGACATTTTTGAAAAGCTTGATATATATAAAGCCCACTTGCCAAGTTTCAGTCGTAGAGCTTTGAAACTGACTGAGTGGCAACGCATTCTTTAAGGGCAACTTTTTATTTGTTTATAACTTCAAAAATTCATAACTTTTAAACCATAAAAGTCTCCATCTTTTTGAAAACACCAAAATTTAAGTTATATTTAGGGCAATAAATTGTTTATCCTTAGAAGCTATATCATGGTGGTTAACACTTAGAAAAAATTATAAATAATTTTTAGCAACAATTACTTAATATTATTAAATAATTTAAAAATCTTTAAAATTATAATTTGAGTAGATACAGTAAAATACTTTTTACCAATATCAATTTGAGACCTGTCCGATAAACCAAACCTGAGATATCGTGTTTTTAAAAAACCCTTTTTTTCCATTTTTTCGTTTTTGACGATTTTTGAAATTGTTTATAAAATTAACAAAAAATTTTTGTGCAAAACCGCAAATTACGTTATGATGGGCATGTCGAGATCTAATTTCGGATTTTTTTTATTAAAATGAAAAATAAAAATTTTTTTAACTGTTCGGTTTATAAAAGAATGACCCCATAAAATTATCTAATGCAAACAATTTACTATAAAAAGTCATACAAGCTTAATTCAAAGCACAATCGTTTTACTAAAATTTCTATAGATTTCCACTATTTCCCTGTTCATGTCTTTAAAAAAACCATTTAATTACTGTGAACCGAACCTAATTCTTTTGAAAAAGTGGTCCGGTTCGGGTTCAGGTTCGTGAGTCAAAGGGGTTCGGTGGTTCAGACGAGAAAAGAAAAATTAAGGGGTTCGGTTCGATCCATTTGGTACCTTATTAATTGTAAGTTGCAAATTTGTACAGGTAACGGTGAAATTAAAATTTTGTAAATTGATTAAGATAACTAGAATAGCTATAACGTACACTTGTCATTACAAACCAAACACTCAATAACAAACTGCATTGTGTAAGTAATTTTGACGCAAAGAAAACGTGTGTAAAATACTTTTGACAAATGATCAGCATCAGTTCACATGCCGTATAGCTTTGGCGTATGAACAGTTAATTTCCTAAATTTTCTTCGATTTAGCTCTACATTGACCAGACTTTGCAATAACAGAAACTTTCTTTTAATATATATAAAATAAATAAAATAAAAAAACCCCCAAAATTAATTTAAAATTTCTAAAAAAAATATAATATAATTATAACTATAATTCAACTCCATAAAAATAAAAAAAAAATAATATATTAAAAAAATTATTATATATAATCATAATCAACTAAAAAATAATTAAAAAATAAAAAAACCATATTTCAAAAAAATTATAAATATAAAAAAAAATTAAATAACTACTTCCCGCCCATATGTCATCTCTTAGCAGTATCGCTTCTGCTCCGGCGCAGCACCAGTTTTTCACACAAAGCGTTGAAAATTCTTTCAGCAGCTATCTTTCCATTTTGGAAGCGCTATAACTGGTAGGAATCAAGCAACGGTTAATCAAAATCCACCCCACCCATAACTTAAGCTGTTAACAAATTTGTATGTCCACCCATGTATAATAGAGACTTTTCTTCCTTATACAATATCGAATCAGGATATTTATTTTCAAGTATTATCCTAATTAAATATTTTTGGATTATACATCCTATTAAGATTGCTCCAATCCCGTTCTTGATTCAAATAAAATTATAATAATAAAAATTATTCTTTCATATTTACTACAAAACGCATCTTATAAGTATTACTATAGCCCTACAGCCTTTCATACATCAAATTACCCCTAAGCAAGGAACATAAATAACTTATTTATATATATAGATCTACGCATTGGGAAAAACAACTATTTTCACAACAAAAACAGCTCAGCCTAATATCATTTGTATTCAAAGACAGATGTGAAATGAGACCTACGTTCCCGGCCCATATATCAACGACACGACACGGAATCACAAAATCGTCAGGTAATTTTTAATAAATAATTTTAGAAAGACGTATACAATCGTCACCCAAATAATTTTAGACAATTTTAGTCAAAACTTTTCGTCTATTAAAAAGTCGTTGGTATTTATATCCGAATCATAGTATGCTTTAATTCACCGCACAATGGATTTAAGGAGACTGAGATGATACACAAAAGCGACTTTCACCCATTAAAGTGTGAATGGGTGATTTTCTAAGTATTCGGCTTTTATTCACACACTAACTACACGTGTTTCTATATACACATAAGGTTAACTATTTACATGATCAATACGGGTTTGTTCTGTCCATTCTATTTACACACAACTGCGACAATAATTGTACTTAAAAAGGTAAAGGTATCATTCCAGCCTAAACAAGACATTTGGAAATACCTTTTTATAGACTACCAACTCAAATATCCGAACCTTAAGCATTGGTTAATTTGGTTCGAACCAGCAAGCCGGAGATGAGGCAAATTGTAGGGTTTGCAACCCTGATTGAAACTAAATTGAACGATTCTCCATGGTGCACTGGTGTTATCTTTTGTCGTTTTTTTTTCAGAATGTTTTAAATTTAAATATTATATTGACTTTTAATAATTATGCCTTATTTGTTCATTCTTAAGATTTATTTAATTTTAAATTCAAGTCAATATAAATATTTGCATTATGCAAGCGACCTTGACCAACAAATCTACTTTCCACATACAAATTTTTATCTTTTTGAAAATAAATCAAATATATGGCCTTATCAGTAAAAACTCTTATATAAGTTGGAATTCTTTAAAGCTTAAGCTCATTCATTAACTGAATTTGCATTCAAAATGTTGCAACTAAATTTCTGGGCTCTACTTATCTTAGTTCTTGCCATCAGTCAAGTTCGTGCGCAACAATGCATTCGGTATTATAATTTACAATCCAATCAAGTGATCAATATTACCAGCGTAAACTACCCGAGAAGTATACCGCAGGGCAGCAATTGTAGATATCGATTGACCGCACCAGCTAATCATGTTATACAACTTAATTGTCGCTTTGAAGTGGTAAGAGTTACAAAGTATTACATTTTGTTCACTCAATTGAGAGTCAACTACTCCACAGTATCCCGATACTTGCAATTCGATGTATTTGTTTGTATCCCGTGAAGGTGATTTACAATTTCGTGATGCTGAAAGATATTGCCGCTTGGGTACAATTAGTCGTACCTCGAATTTTCAAACTCTAGCCTTGGCATACTACTCCACCAGTGCCCAAAGTCAGCAGCGGGCCAGACTTAGTTGTCAGGCCATGGCTCGTCCCGTGGCTTGCGATTGCGGTTGGTCATATCCGGCCCGCATAGCCAATGGTCAGGAGGCGGCCAAACATGAGTTTCCCTCTATGGTGGGCCTACGAGATGTTACCTCTAGTTTACCCATTTTTTGTGGAGGAAATATTGTAAGTAATCGGTTTATAGTTACGGCGGCACATTGCACAGCCAGACAGCCGATAGCCAGTCGTTTAATGGCTTTGGTGGGGGAACATGATCTCAGTAGTGGTAAGTCAGCCAGGGGCTAAAGAAGGGATAATAATAAATCTATGTATTTGATATAAACAGCCAGCGAATCGATCTATGCAGCTCAGTATGGAATACGCAGCATTATTAATCATCCGGGTTATGCGGTAACCAGCACGGGAGATCGTAATGACATTGCCCTATTGCAGACTGTTAGACCCATGGAATGGTCCAGAGGTGTGGCACCCATTTGTCTGCCCTTTAGACAAGCGTAAGTTAACTCAAAGTTAATTCTTTTCCAAAGGAATCATTATGCATAATGCTTTTCCCACAGCCAAGAATCTTTTAGCTATGTAAACGTTAACATTGCCGGCTGGGGCACTCTCGGATTTGCTGCAGCCAAATCGAATACATTGCAAAAAGCCAATCTTCTTACCATGGACAATGCCGCCTGTCGTCAACAATACAATTCCAGCATAGCAGCCAATCAGTTGTGTACTTACGATTCCCTGGGTCAGGGCCAGGATTCGTGTCAATATGATTCGGGTGGCCCGGTGATAATGCGTCAGCGTGAACGCATGTTTCTACTCGGAGTGATCAGCTATGGACGTGCTTGTGGTCAACGTCATGCCATTGGGGTCAATACACGCATCACCTCCCATTTGAATTGGCTGTGGCAATATGTGGGCGGTGCGGTTTGTATGCGTTAAGGATGCACTTCATTGATTTTATACAGCATAACTATAACTATATATATATATATATGCGTAAATATGTCTTGTGCTCGGGTTTCAGCCTGCAGGCATTTGGCTTGTAGTTCATCTTTCGCTTTTAGTTCTTGGCACTTCTTCGAGTGTGTTGACAAAGGCCTTAATTTGCATTTAAATTAAAAAGCTGTGACATGTTTTGCCTACATTTAAACAACGCACAAAACTGAAGACTTCTTCTTCAATTCATCAACATAGCCAGCACTCCCCGCTGGCCATCAAACACCAGCAGGCGTATACATACTTCTTTAGACGCAATAAAGTTTTCCAGCATTTTACATACACTATGACAAGAGTTGAGCATACGAATTTGATTGAAAGTTTGGGCATTATTATTAAACAAAAGTAAATTATTTTATATAGTATATTAGATGAACCCGCCGCGACTGTGTCCGCGTCCAAGATTTAGAAAATCGTGGAAATTGTGTTGTTTTTAGTGAATTTCGGGTCTAGCGATATTTCCGTCCCGCGCCCATTTCTAGAAAATATATCTTTATACATATTTTGTGGATTTCACAGCAGCATTAGCACTGCTTGCCCATAATTGGAAACGTATAATTAATGAAATATTTTTGACAAAACCTCTCGTTAAACGAATAATTACGAACTAAATAACAAAACAATTGCCAGGCGCCTCTTGGATCCCCTTTCCCCCGATGTGAGATAGGAAAATGTTATGATATCTGAGAAACGCATAGACATGACCATTACGGTGTCTCTCAATCGTTTGCAAAATGTCAACCCCTTAAAAGTTGAATTTCGGTGTGCCAATGTCATTTGCTTTCTTTCTAATTAATCAATTAAGATATTTAGCAATTAAGCAAGGAAATGCTGTTCTGTCCTCTTTTTTGAAAACGTGCTTGTACTATCCGAATCCGATCTTAAGGTAATTTTCACATTACTTCACTCTTTGAGTGCGCGTTTTTCTCGAAACCACGTTTTCAAAATACGTTTCCTCCAATTTTTGATATGTAGGGCCTCATGGGCGAAAAAATTTGTCCCCACCTCAATCTTTGAGAAAAAAGTTTTTACTATTTTTTTGTACACTGGACTGTAAAAAAATGGTCAAAAATAGATTTTTCGTTTTTGAAAGGCCGCCATTTTTTCAAATTCTATTTTATTTTGACAATTCTGCTACGGACGATAAAGGCATTCATATTTACCAACTTCCCATCTTCCGTTTTGCTTTCTGATAATTGTAACTTCCGGGAAAGTGGGCACCATCGAAACATCTTTTTTGGCGCATTGACAAATTTCTTAATTTTGTATTTTTTTATAATGAATTGTACAACCAAATACAAAAAACAGAATTACAAAATCTCTGCCATCTCTTTCTCTTCTCTCTTTTAAAAACCATGTAAAATTTAGCCCTCTAGATCAGAGAGGGCCTAAATTGACCACGCTTGAAATCGAGTGGATATTTTCTTTAAACAAAACGCCTAAAGCTTCAAGTTAAAATTTTTCAGCATTTTCAAATATGGATAGCTATACTCTTCCCTTTTACCCCTATAAAGGGAAGATTTATTTCAGGGGTGCCCAGGCTCTATGCGCACGCCGCGCATTGCTTATGACTAAGCCAAGTGCAAAAACAACTTATGTGAGTTCTCTTCTCTCTTTCTCTCCTTTGCCTTTTGAAAATTCGAATGCTACAACATACATGCATTAGTGTCGTCTTCAATTTTCAATTCCTTATTTCAATGAGTGTATCAGACAGACACCAGAAGACACACATATCAGAAGGCAATAATCAGTTTTCTAGTTTTTTTCGGTTTTCTTCTTGAGTTTGTTAATGCTTTTCGTCATTTGTATTGGTGTCTACGCGGCCGTAAGCTGGCTCTGTGCACCCATGCCCTGCAGTAAAAAAGTTGTTCGCTTCGTAGCTGAAACTTTTGTATGCATTGTTAGTTTTGGTGTCACTCTGTCTTTTCCGAGTCTAGCCTAGCTTAATGCAATGCTTTCTCGACACAATGCCAATTGATCTCTATCGGAGGTGTCTCAAAAATCTCTTCCAACCAAATTCCAAACCAAAACCAATTCTCGGTGTCACAGAAATCTCTTTCGGTTGGTTTCAAATCTCTCGTGTTTTGTTAGGAGATTTAGCAAAATTCACCACCCAAACAATTTTGACAAGCAAAACTAATTTTAGAACTGAAAACAAAATTATTTTTCTGAATAGGTTGCATAAAATAAATAATTTATTTAATTAGTTTAAACATTGAAATTTGAGTTTCAATAATTATTAGTAAAAACAACCAAAGTCTTTCATGCTTATCTAAACACCAACCACATCAGGGCGCCGTTTAGCGATTGTGGCTCCATCTGGTTGGCGCCAGCGCATTAAGGCTGGCAAGTTATTCCTCATGTTTGGCGCCAACAAATATTTAAATTTTTAAATTTATTTATGAAGAATATGAATTAAATTTGAACTATAATTTAAAAATGCATCATAAAATATTTATCACAATCAAAAATTTCAGTTGAACATCAAATAACTAAAATTGGGTAAATTAGGAAAAAATTTTTTGCGAGAGATGCAGCCCTGTTTTTAGCGATGGAACTTTTATTGTTCTGTTCAGTTTCTGTTCTAACTAGATTATCAAATAAGAAGATGAAATCTCTCGAAGTTCTGGGACACCGACGGATTTTTCAAGCGATTTGCAAACCAACCGAGGTCAAAATCTCTAGAAATTTCTGTGACACCCCCATATAAAATTGTTTATTAAATGTTCTTCGATTATTGTTAAGAGTTTGCCATTTTTAGATTTTATAAAGGTAATTAAAAGGTTGTTTAGTTCCTTCTTTTAGTAGGTTGTTTGAAAACAACTAATATTTGGAACAAAATCAAACTGCTGAAGAGGTAGGAACAGCTCAGCTGTATTGTCAGGCTCAGTAAAAAGTAGAAGAATTAACTAAAGTAGGGACGCTTTGAAAAAGATGTTTCTTTTACAATGGTTAAACATTTTGTCGAATTAAAATCATCCTAAATTGGGTAGTGAAGACTAGAAAAGTTATCGGAGAGAGCCAGTAAAGTAGAAGTTTGAAAAAATCGGTATTGGATGAAGCATTTTTATTATTTTATTTCTTTTATCCAAGGCTCCTAGTTTGTGAAATATTAAAGAAGGTTCCGTTTGAACTTTTCTTTTTCGTCTTCGCAGACGCTTCGGAGTGTGTGGGAGGTCGTGGGTTCGATCCCGCCTCGGTACATCTAATTAAAAGTTTATTTATTAAAAAACTTTTACAAGAGAAGTAACTAGCTAAGAGATTAAAAGAAGATCAGCTAGTGGTTCTTTAGGCTGTGTAAACGACAAATACAAATTTTTTATATTTTCCATCGTAATCTTTTAGGGCCGATTTCTCATCTTTTACATAGAGCTACCTATCCGATAAATTTACACACTACAACATAGGAGCTATTAAGAAGATGAGAAATCGCCAGTAAGGTTCGTATTTAACAATAATTTATTTGAAAGCGTTAACATTTCAGAATCACAAATTCACTCTTAGTGTCCCTATGATTTTAAAATATTTTTTATTCATAAGTCCGTCAGATCGCTTGACCCTATCTAAAACAACACCTGCTTAGCTGAGAATAAATTAATAAAATGCTTGTATATAAAATCTTAATATAGTGATTTAAGCTGATTTTAGCTAAACCTTGTCGGGAGGTCATGTTTCAGTTATTCTCGGTGCTGTAACACCTTGACTTCAACCAGAAAATTCGTGGTATTGGTATGAAGTTCTCTATATTTTTTTACGTGTGGTGCTGTGTCTTACCCTAATATCTTCACCAGGTCGGATCAAATGTAAATTACACAAACTTAAGCTTGGTGTGCAGTAAAGACTTAAGCTTATTTACTTACTTTCTGTACTCACTGACTACGTTAGGCTTGTGTCAGTGTGAAAAACACGAGCGACTATGGGCTGTGGGCTGATCTCTCTTTCTGTCTCTGTCTTTATTTGAAACAGAAGGACAATAAAAATTGTCCTTGTATGGTGAGCATTTGCGCTTCTTAACAAAGTAAAACGTAGGACTATTTCGTTTTTTACAATAGAAAATCGGCTGGTGTTTAGGCATGCTGGTGGTGTAAGATGTGCTGCTCAGTTGCTGAGAATGTGTTATTTTTGTTGGTTTTTTGGAAACTAGGCAGGTAAATTAACCACTTTTCAATACCTTTCAGACTCCATATAGAGTAACCAAACGTTGCTAATCTTTTGTATTTCGTGTTGTGGTTTTTCTTGATTGTATTTGCATTTATTGTGAAATGCAGCCTCCGACTTCTGCACATTGTACTATAATTGTTGTTGTAATTGTGTGCTAACTCAATTTCTTGTCGCCGTTGTCTTGTCGGCTTGTTGTTATCTCAAAAATTGCGTTAAATTTGTGCCATCTCCTCCCACTTCACAATCCTGGACTTTTTGCAAAATTAATAAATGGCAAATTGTTTTTATGTGTGTGTGTGTGTGGAAAACATGTTTTTACTTTGTTGCTTAACGCCACTTCAAGTAGAGATTTAATTGAATTCCTTTGGCAAATATAAATAATATAAATAAATAAAATTGTAATACATTTTTGTTGCCTTGCAGCAATCGTTTGCTTTGCTGTCAACTGACAAAATTTGTAGCGTTTCGCCCCTGTCTCAAATTTTCTCAGTTTCGAAATTCTTCCCCACCAAAACACATCCTAAATTCAAAGTCTCTTCTAAATCAGTTAAAAAAAAAATAAAATTTTTATTCAAATTATTCTTTTTGGCTCTCCATATAAAAATGTCGTCCTTGTCGAGGAACTTTCACTCCATGCAGCGTCTATCTCGTCTGAGTTTTTGCAGTTTGGTGCGTTTATTCAGCAGCAACTCGCTGATGGAGCGTGGTCTGTCCGGCTTGTACATGAGAGCCAGTCCCATTAAGGAACGCAGTTGGCCCCGTAGGGAAGAAGGTTTTGCGGCTGCCCGTTTATTGCGACAGAACCAGAATCGAAGCAAGCTGGATGACGCCGTGTTTCGTCCCGTCAGCAAGTCTGCATATTCGGATCGTGGCAATATCATGTCGAAAGCACAGACGGCAGTCAACCGGCCACAACAGGAGCAGCCGCTTCGCATGGACGAGGTTTACTTCAAGAATCGAGACCAGGTGAACGAAACGGCTGAGTTGAATGTGCCAGAACCGCAAAATGTGAATGCCCTCAAGGAGGAGGACGAAATGAGCGACATGCAAGTGAGCACTTTACGTGAAACGGTCTTCGGCCCTGAGGAAAACAATGACGATGATGAACTCCAGCGCCGTCTGGCCGACGCCGAATTGCTCAAACTTGTCACCGATCAGAAAAAGGAACCACAAACTTACCGTATTTCACAGAAGGTGATCTCGCCCTATCAGTCCTATGTGAGCCATCGCAATCGTTGGGCCGAGTTTCGCCATGGCCTGGTCTATGGTCGATCAACCTACTAGAATGGATCACCTGCAGGAAACGTTTTACTTTTGCTGAAGTAGATCTAAATTAGCATTTTATTATTTGAAGATTTTATATAAAGTCTCGGCACGAGGGGATAAAGATTTGGTTTGCCTCCCCATAATAAAACTACCTTTTGGCCCACTTTAAAACTAAAATGTGCATTAGATATATATTTGTAGGCGGGGCTATCGATACTTTTTAAATAGATGCTGGCATCAGCTGTGATTTAAGTAACCATGAAACAGCTCATAGTATTTTAGCTTTTAAACTTGTTGCAGATGTCACTCTCTGGTGGAATTAGTTATCCTTAATTATTCTATTTCAGCCGAATTAAATTAGTTATGTTGTAAAAGTCTAAAGAATCCTAAGCCGCTTTTTTAATACAAACCGAAAACGGTTCGGGGGTAAATTTAACAATTGTTATCAAACGAAATACAGGGTTACCCATATTCGACGGACCCATGTTTTTTTTTTAAAATCAAAGAAAATCAAGTAGATTTGTTTACATCAATTTTTGAATATGATATCTCTCAAATGGCCGCCTCTGGCGTTGATGGCGTATTGTGCCCTTTTTGCAGCATTTTCCATCGATTTCGCCAACATTTCGGCCGGAATAGCGGCTATTTCTTCACGAATGTTGTCCTTGAGCTCTTCTACGGTCCTTGGCTTGTTAACGTAAACCTTTGACTTCAAATATCCCCACAAGAAGAAGTCAGGCGGCGTCAAATCGGGCGAACGCGTTGGCCAGTCCAAATCACCACTTTTCGACATCAAACGGCCCGGAAACAATTTCTTCAGAAAATCGATTGTTATGCGACTTGTGTGCGGTGGAGCGCCGTCTTGTTGAAACCAGAACTGCCTCATACGCTTTCGACGAATAATTGGCATCACAAAATTGGTCATCATGTCGCGATAACGCTCCTGGTTGATGGTAACAGCATGGCCATTTTCATTTTGGAAGAAAAACGGCCCAATGACCGTTTTCGCACTAACGCCGCACCAAACTGTGACTTTTTCGTCATGAAGAGGCACTTCTTGAATCTCCTGAGGATTTTCAGTGGCGTAAATACGGCAATTTTGCTTATTTACGGTCCCATTCATACATTTTTTAATACATTTTTTAATTTTTTAAAAGCACGTTGAGTTTTCACAATTGACTTGTTCTGTTGAATGTAAATTTCAACTATTTCAGAGCGCTCGCGTGGCGTGTATTGTTCCATGGTAAAAATCTGCTTGGACTGACGCTTCAAACGCGGTATGTCATTAAGCGATCTGACATCTCTGTCAAAAGTTATGGCGTTGCCAGATGGGTCCGTCGAATATGGACAACCCTGTATATTCTTGATCAGGGCGACGAGCTGAGTCGATTGAGCTTTGTCCGTCCGTCTGTCTGTCCATCTGTCTGTTCGTCTGTCTGTCCGTATGTCTGTTTCTACGCAAACTAGTCTCTCAGTTTTAAAGCTATCGAGCTGAAACTTTGCACAGAGCCTTCTTTTTACTGCACACTGCTAATATGTCGAAACCGACCGGATCGGATGACTATATCTTATAGCTTCCATAAGAACTATCGGTCGAAAAGAGTGTTTTTGTGGGAAAAACTTTCTTGTTTTTAATGTTAACGCCTTTCAACTTGGCGATTATTAATATTAAGGGAGTAACCTTTTACTCAGAATTGGAAAAAAAGGTAATTGGTCAAATTCGGAGCACAAAGCGCCATTCGCGGTAGGCGTCGGCTGTTGTGTATGTGTTGTATGTGTGAAACAGATTCACAATCGCCGAGAAAGAAGTCGAGGATGGACGCTTAACTGGAGCAATTTAAAGGTCGTAGCCTTTGCGGCATATTTTAAGGTGTAATATTGGTATAACTAGGCATGTAAATTATTCTTATATAAAATTTTATTTGTATAAAAGATCCTAAGTCACAGAGGAGACTCAAATTTTACGTAGCAGCTCCACTATAAGAAAAGGAAGTTTGGAGCCGGTAATATTTTTTAGCCTACTAGGACTGGCAAGAAAAAAAACTGTAAGTTGCTTTTTTCTAATTTTTATTATTTTAATTACATATGTAACATTCATACATAAGTAATACATAGCTGCATAGCTAATGTATAAGGGAGATTTTATTTGTACTACCTTCCTAGGACGCGGTACACTTGCGTGTGTGACGTATGTAGGCCGTTAGCTGCGCTGCGTAAGACGTACGGTATTTGTCTTGCATGTATTCTTCGTCAACGCTGTTTTATTTCGGACGACCAGGGTGTAAGAGCGAGAGAGGGAGAATAGAACACAGACGCGCTACGCTAAGCTGCATGCTCACTTTTGCACAACTGCATGGCGCGTCAGGTTTTTCTCTTCTCTCTCTCTAACACGCGGTTCGATCGACACTTCTGTCTTGCGCTGGACGTATGCACTTGCGCATTTTCCGATTGTCCTTCGCGCTGCTCGCATTTAATTAAATAATTCCCTTCGACTTAATTGTCACAAATTCATCGATGAAGAGTACTCAAAGTATGGTAGAGAGAGGTCCGCCTGTTTGTAAGTTAACGGCGCCTGTGCCGCAGTTAATTTAAGCGTGTCCATGTACACAGTGATGAACGAAATAATATGAACGTCAATAAAATGATTATTAATAAATAAAAATTATAAACAATTAAAATCAATAAATAAATATTAACAGTTATATATATAAATAAATATTATGAATATAATTAAATATATATAAAAATAAAAAAAATATATATCAGGGGTGCCACAGAATTCACTAGCGATTTGGGTTTTAGCGATTTACAAACGCTGGAATATTTCGCCATGCCACAGAACTTCGAGCGATTTCATTTTTTAGCTTGTTCACAAACCTCGAACTTAATGCGTAGGGTAGCCATCCCGCAAGGCTTAGATTGCCTTTTCATGCGTTTTTGACTAATATTTTGAAATGTAGCTATTTGGTTATTTATTTTAAACAAAACAAACTGAATTTTTTTTTGACTGAGTTAAATAATTTTATTTCCACAATAAAAATTCAAATTTTCCGCTCGCCAAAATGATACCTTTGGTAACTCGCTGCTGTACTGTTACGAGAAAACGCCAAATGTAAGCAAAAGATTTGCTCAATGGCAAAACCTTCCCACGACAGAAGGGCAATCGACGATTAAGGAAAGAAGAAAAGCCAGAGTGCACCAGTCTTTGATGCGCATCTGACCGTCACACAAACGTAGGCAAAATCAAAGGGGTAATGAGGCTGTGTTTGAAAATAACATTGGACCACATTATTCAATGCAAGGAGGAAAGGCTGGGGAGGTCAGACTTAAAGTCAGTTCTTTGCAGACTGCATCGCAACTTCCTGTCGCCCATTGTGAGATTGAGGTCAAGTCCTTATGCCCTTAAAAGTGAAGCAAATTACGCCTGGACATGTTCCATGCTTTCCCCTTTATAATTAATTTTAATTATAACCATTTCGGAAGAATAATATAATTATCCAACATTTGAGCGGCTTCTCGTCATTACTTTAGGTCGGCGTTGCCACTCATTCAACTCAGATTGGCAGCAATCGATTTACCAATTGCACAATAATAGCAAAAGATCAACACAAAAATTATTGCTAGTTAATCTAATTTTTTATCTTTGTTTTAACACAAAAATCGCTATTGTATTAACTTTAAAACGAAGTTCGATTAATTTCGAAATTGAAATGTTAAAAGGTGGGCACCACTGAAATATAGCGATTTGGTGAGTAGTAATGGCCATTTCACTAGGATTTATTAGGATTTTACTATCGATTTAGTAAATGCTTATTTAATAAACTTAACATGTTGAATGTTTAATTTTTTTGATGGTGATTATTTACAAATTAAACAACCTTCAAGACTCAATAAGCCTAATTTTTATCAAATGCATTTTTAGGGTTATTTTATGCAAATCATACTCAAAAGTGCGCGATTTGAAAATCACTCGAAAACATGCTCTGTGGCAGGGCGAAATCAAATTGAGCGAATTTAGAAAGCGATTTCTGTAAGAACCCCTGTATATATTAGATAATAACAATAGTTAATGAAATATTAAGAATAAATTATAAATAAATAATTAAATCAAAGTAGTGAATAAGGTGTCAACACCATGGACTTTCCTATTATTTCGCCATGACTGTGATACAGCCCGGCGTGTGTAAGAGTGTTTCCCCAAAATATTTCGCGCAATATTTAATGTATAAATAATAACATTGTTTACTTTCAGAGGCCTTTGCGGAAAATTATTTGAGCCGCACAGTGGATGTGTCGCGAACCGCTGATGAAGAGCTAAATTTTATTTTGCGGCAATTCAGAAAAAAATTACTTGTTTTAAGGACATAATTTTAAGAAAAATAAATTACTGTTTTTGGAAATATTTTTTTATTATAAGAAAAGTATTTTTTTTTTATGAAAATTATTTCTTATTTAAAAACCTTTTTTTTTCTTTCAAGAATTTGATTTCTTGTCTAAAGAAAATTATTTCTTCATTTAAGAAAATAGTTTCTTCATTAAAGAAGTTTTTTTTTTAAGAAAAATTTCTTATTTGAAGGAAAAATTTTGTCTTAAGGCTATTTTTTCATTTTAAAGAAAGATTATATCCCTTTTTGAAGAAGAAATTAAATAAAGGCGATTCACCTTAGCCAAAAAAAGGCGATTTTTTTGTTTTAAGTAATTTTTTGGCTGGGTGTTAGGGGCTGCAAACCTCCTAAAATCGGGAGGTCTAGGTTCGAACCCGCGATTATTCTGGGATTCGGAGCGGGTTCAGAAGGTCGCTAAAACCTAGGTTCGGGTTCAATCGGGGTTCAGGAAAAATTTTGAAACAAACTTAGGTCAATCTGAGTAAGTTTATGTGACATAAGGTTCATAAGAAGATGAGAAATCGCTTTAACATTTTATTCATATATGGAGGCTTGATATTATCATATTCGAGCTTCGATCGTCGAACGTTTTTGCAGGCTCGAGGTCAATAAATCATGGAGCAAATGAGTATTAGAGATAAAATGCACACTGCCTCTCAAACTTGGAGAGGTGATATTAATAGAGACGGCGCATATAGATAGCGTAAGTGACAAAAACAGAAGACAAATTTCTGACAAAAGCGGTGTCGACTGTGCAACCGTTAAGTCTTTTTATTTAGACTTTTAAAACAAGACGCACACACTACACAAAAGAGGATGGTCGACTGTACAGCTGTCGTAAGAATCTTCCTGTTCTATCATAAGCAGGCTTTGCATATCTTCTGCAAGTTGGCAGAGTCCATTGCTAGGACTGTTCGGGAAAACCGCCAGTTTAAAATATTGAAAAAAGTCGTATAAATCTTGACATTTATAGGTTAGGAAAAAATGTTATGGATCATGTTTTTGAACCGAACCCTTTTCTACTTTTTTTTTGCTCCGGTTCCGGTTCGGGTTCAGGAAGAAAAAATTGTTATGCCCGGTTCAGGTTCTGTTCCGGACTTCCCAGTGAAAGCGAGTTTAAGTGCATCCAAGAACAATATGTACTTGAAATTTTAGATATAAAACGGTATAAATTGTATCCCTGTCGATCTAGAACTCAATCCTATCCTACAATGACTTCAACAGAAGGTACAGAGACGGGGTAAAATTATAGTCTGTCTCAAATTTTATTGTTCCCCCACTGCCCCGGATATCTTTGAGCTTACTGATATCAGTGTTCAAGGCCTCCGAACGGACTTAGCCTTTACACAGTTTCTGTCTCTAGGATCTCCATGCTTGAAACCGCACAAAAGGAAGGAATGGTTTCTCCGTAGAAAAAGAGTAATCCTCCAGGCCTTGAGGTATCGACCGGTACAAGCGGTAATCGGAAAAGGGAATATCTAATAAAGATAGAGGATGGGAAAGACATCCAAGTTCAGGATTTCCAATTGGATTTGAAAGGAAAATAATCAATTTCACCAGACTTCCGTCCAACTTAAACTTACCAAATGGTGTTAGAAGAACACCCCTGCAATGCTTTCGTTGAGTAAGAACAACTCATAATGGAGCGCGCCAAGTTGATCCCACTAGATAGATGTTTTCCTTAAGGGGGTATTCTCCATGTGCAAAATATTCTTTTTTTTTTTCTGAATTTTATTATAGCATGGATATTTAAAAATATCGCCCGGAGGGGCTTTCAAATTCGAAATACTTTAGAAGATAAAGCCTTTTTGTTAAACAAAGTCTTCGCTAATACAAGTAATTTTCACATTACTTCAAACTTTAAACGCATTTATCTCGAAACCACGTTTTTCGAACTGGCGTCCATGATATCTCCAGTTACACTGAACCGATTTTGATGATTCAAAGTGAAATCGACGCAGAATTGTCACCATTCTGGTCTGACCCTCAATCATAATTTTAAAAATAATTTTACTATTTTTTTTTGTTACACTAAACTACAAAAAAAGGCCCAAAATTGATTTTTAATTTTTCAATGGCCGGCATTTTGTCAAAAAAAAATTACAATATTTTTTTCGAGGGTCAGACCAGAATGACATCTATACTGATTATAACCCTGTTTTTAGTTTTCATTTCACACAACTTGGAGATATGGAATCATGGCCGCCAGCACTATAACTTTTTTTTGGACACCCACTTTGACGGCCGAGAACTTTTGGAACAGCCCTCGTATCGAAGCAGTAAAATTTTGTTTGTTTACTACAATTTGTTAAATAATAAAAAAAACAGAATTGGAAAAACTCTGCGTTCTCAGATAAGATTTTTTTAAAAAAGGTTTAAGAAACAGCCTCGACTTGGAGAAAGAAATTAAACATTTTTAAAGCGCCGAAACAAAAAAACTGCCATATTTTTCCCCTTAAGAATCAGTTTCATATACTTTTTAAGATCATTTGATGACTTCCAGCAGCAGTTTTCTTGAAAGGAACTTTCATATACCTTTAAACACCTTACTTCCCCACACTTCCCCTTCCATTAAACCTTGACCAAACCACTTAGTTCTGTTTACTGCCCTTACCTACCCCAATAAGTAAGCGTTAACTGCCTGCCTTTTTTTCTTTTGGCACTTGCCACTAATCGGCCTTCTCCATCTGCTGGCACAATTCCCAAACCAGTTTTGGAATCGACACACTTGCACTTTCTTTCAATTAGCTCCTCATAATCCCAAACACTTTCCGTGTCTCGTGTGTGGTTTGTTTTTTTTTTCAGAAATTTGAATTGAAATTTCGTTAAGACCCTAATTAACACATATTTAAGGCAGGAACATGGCGTGTGGGTCGCGTGATAGACACAAATCTCGACTTGGCTTTCCCATTCTTAAGAGGCGGCTTGTTTGGAACAGCGTTCAGTGTTTGCTGGAACGTGGCCCCGTTCGTAAATCATGTGGCGAGTGTTTCTCTGTTGGCGATTGATAGCATTCAGTCCAGAGTTGGTGCTAGCCCTGTTTGAGCAGTGTAATCATCAAGTGAAGTTGGAAGCAGGACAGAAAATCTATATAAATTCACCCTATTATCCTGGTCTCTACCCAATGGGTACATCCTGTCGTTATGCTATAGAGGCGCCTGCAGATCATTTGGTGCAAATGAAATGTGAATTGCAAATGCAAACGGTAAGTGATGAGTTTTCCATGAGCAAAAGCTTCACTGTTTCAAAGAGATATGATTGCAGCTGACAACAGACACCGCCTGCCGTGCAGAGGTGTTTCATTTCAATGCCGAGGGCGATGAGGTCCTGACTAGCACCGAATACTTTTGTGGCAGTGGCAAATTCGAACGTCAAAGTTTTCTTAATCGCGCAGTGATTTCCTACATATCCCAACGAAGGCCAGCAAAGCCAGTGAAAGCCAAGTTGAAGGATAAACTGGCCAGCACAGAAGCACCCACAACGAACAAAGAGGAGGAAGAGCAGGAGGAAGAGGAGGAGGAGGAGACCGAAGAGGACCTCAGTGATGAAGTGTTGCACGTGCTGCAGGATGTGGGCGTTAGCGATGCCTTGGCTTATGTGGCCTCCCTGCTGTATGATGAACCAGAAACTGCTCGCACAGTTTACCTGGAACAATTGCCACAACGCAGTTCCAAGACTTCCGCAAAACGTGCCAAGATTGTGTCTGGTTATACAACAGCCACTGAAGGAGGGACAGGTGGTGGACGTTTCACTTGCCTGCTGGAGGCGGTAAGGCCCAACTGCAATTGTGGCTGGAGCCTAAGTCCCAGAATAGTCAGTCCCACCAATGAGGAGGCAATGTTGCATGAATTTCCACCAATGGCTGGAGTTTTGACCAAGAATCAAGGCAAAATCTTTTGCGGCGCAGCCATTAGTAAGTACAGGAAGCAGGATGGTGTTGGAAGAGTAATGAGTGAATGAACAAGTGAACAAGTTTTTGGATAATTGCTCTTTTTGGTTCAGTTGCTTAATCACTTTGTAATCTTTCCTCTAAAGCAAGTAAACAACTGAACAAAAAAGAGCAACATTAAAAACACTTATCCAACACTATCAAAAAGAGAAAAGAGAGAGGTGGCAATTCTTAAATTTAACTATTTCATTTACCTTACTTCCAGTTCATCAGCATTATCTTCTCTCCGCCGCCCATTGTTTCCTTAGTCCGGAAACCAACAACTCCTCATTGCTACGCATTGTGGTGGGTGAACATGATTTATCCAGCCTCTATGAGACTTTCTTTACCCGTCGCTATGATCTACAATCCCTCATCCTGCATGAGCAATTTACCCAAACAAATGGTCAACTCAGGAATGACATTGCTCTTCTACGCACCCGTTTACCCATTATCTGGAGTCGTCATGTGGGTCCTGCCTGTCTACCCTTACAACCAGCTGCCAATGGCAAGAAATTACCACTGGTGGGACAACAACTCATAGCTGCCGGTTGGGGTACCACTTCCTATGGCGGTCCACAAACTCATCGTCTATTAAAAACCACTCTAGATGTTATCGAAGCCCAACAATGTCGTGAATCTCTGGGCAATGTACCGGCTCATAGTTTTTGCACCTATACACCCGGACGGGATACCTGTCAATATGATTCCGGTGGAGCTTTGTATGAGCGCAGTCAGGGTCGTCTTCGGGCTGTGGGTATTGTGAGCTTTGGTCTGGCCTGTGCCACTCAACAGCCTTCGGTTAACACACGAGTGGCCTCGTTTGTTAAATGGATACGCAGCAAGAGTCCCGAAGTGGCCTATTGTGTGAGGTGAAGAGGGAAGGAGAAGTATTGTAAATTTGCGAAAACAAAAGGAATATTTTAAAAAATAGGTTGTGTTTTTTATGTGGGATTTTAAAATGTAATCAGGTTGTTTGTATAGCAGGGGTCGGCGCATGGCTATCTACTGTGCATACAAAAGTGCTCAGCAGCTGCTTAGTCGACACACCGACAGTATAAGCTCGTCACTGCGCTAGTTAACAATGGCGCCGAACAAAAGTAATTTCGTATCAGTGGCTAGACAAATATACGCAATACTAAAATGTGAATGTGTTTTTTGCCGAACCCTGCTGTACAGCTGTTTTTAGTACTTATTAGCAGTCTTGCTGTGGGCTTTCCAAAGTATACATACCATCTTACCAAGTATTCCAAAGAGCTTTTATAAAACTGAAGTTCATATAACTAACAGGAGATTACATTTCGAAAACGAACGATAACTATCGATTTCAGTCTTGAAAGTTAGATATTCTTCATCAAGCCAATTTTAGCATTTTCTTTTTTTTTATCATCATTATTGGCCGCCCTTATAAACCCCCCCAGGATTTGGGAATGAAAAGTTTCTGTTATCGTGATTGTATAAAGATCTTTTGGAACCTAATATTGGGATGAGCTGCTTTCTTATCGTGTGGTTCTTCCAGTCCTAAGACTCTTACAGATTTTAGCAGTGATGACTTGAAATCATAAAGTAAATGCCTCTACGACAATGGTGCCCAAAATACCCAAAGCCTATTCCATGGGAACGGAACTCATAATTCTGCCGGTGTCGCATACAGAGAGAGAATTCTTCTCACGTGATTTTTCACGATTTTTTTTTTTCATTTTTAAAAAAAAAAGTTAGACTAGATTATTAACTTTAGGAAGCATGGTTTTTATTTTTTCCCCACTTTAACTAAGCGGGTGTATGAAATTAGCCGGATTTTTTTTGTAAAATTATACTTTTACGTCTGCGTCAGAAAACTGTTTATTACAGTCGAAAGATTACTGACAATAGCAAAATTATTAAAAATCGACCACATAAAGTTATATAAATTTTTGATCGGCGTGACGAGCTGAGTTGATATAGCGATTCGTCTATCCGTCCGTCTGTTTCTATGCTATCTCCTCCGTCAGTTTTAAAGCTATCGTAACCAAACTTTGCACGAAGTCTTTTGGTACAAATACGCTGCACATTTGTCGGAACCGGCCGGATCCGATGACTATAGCATATAGCTGCCATAGGAACGATCGGTTGAAAAACTAGTTTTAGTGAGAAAAAAATTTTTTTTTTCCATGCTATCGCTCCAACGCTCGTATTTATAAGTATTTATGATTGTACATAATTTCATCGAGATTTATCAAAATCGGACAACTATATAGTATAGCTGCCATACAAAAGTTAGATCTGAAAAAAAGTCTTAGTGAGAAAAACTTTTTTGTTTTCAATGCTATCGCGCCTAAAATTTGTACAGGTCAATATTATATACTACCACACAATTCTGCCAAGTTTGATACAAATCGGATGACTAAAGCATACAGCTGCCATAGGACCGATCGGTCGAAAAAGTAGTTCTAGTGAGAAAAACTTTTTTGTTTTCAATGGTAGCGTCTTTATAATTTCCAGGTATGAATATTATCTGTTTCAAAACAATTTTGGAGAGTTTGATCAAAATCGGATGAATATATCGTATAGCTGCAATATAACAAACTGACAGGCATGCTGCCGAAGGGTATATAATCTTCGGTAGCGTCGAAGTTATTTTCCCTCGATTTTTATAATAAAAAACAATTTCAAACAAAAAATTTTTACTTTAAAAGGGCAATAAAGGTTCAACTAAAAATTGCCACGCCCGTGAGCTATAACAAAATTTCAATAGTGCTACATTTATACAATATGCTACATGCTTTGGGTAGTCAATTTTTTAAATTTGTCAAATTATTTTGGTTTTTATAAAAATATTTCCGAATTTTGAACAAAAATGTCCCGCCTTCTTGGTTGGCTTATTAAGTCCCGGTTTTGACAAGTCAGATAGGTTGCCTTGTAAAAGACGGTACTATCAGTATTTTTATTTAGCCACCCACAGGTTGACACTAAAACGAAGTGCGAGTGCAATTGCAGACCAACTGCACAATTAATGGGGTGCGCTCTGGTCCCAGTGAAAAGTACGAGACGCTTTCATCCAAAAAATAGTTGGACTCTTGGTACAGTGGGTAAAATTGAAGTGGGTAGAAGAGAAATTTAGGCAATATATTTTGCAATAGCTTTGAAATTGCTCCAGCCCATTTTACGGCTAAGGGGCAAGAAGCGCAAGAGGAAGAAGTAATGGATATGGGAACAGAGGCTCAGGCAAATGTTGAAATGCAGAGTTCTGATTGCAAATATGAAATAAGTATCGCATTTTGAATTGCCAAATTTAAATTAAATTGTTGGAAAACTAATAGAAAATAAAAGGTTTCATTCAGCGGGTTGTGTACCTAAGCCTCTCCCTGGATACCGAAAAGGGTTTCCGACACAGGAGGGGCAAATATTGGCTAGCTTCAAAATGGTTTTTAATGTTCAAATCCGACTAGAGCATTATGAAAGTCTTAAGAGTTTGTTTACTCATCCAACCATTGTAAGTATAATTCATTTTACTTTGTATAATCCCCTAGTTTAAGTCAAAGAAAACTTTTGGAAGTTCTTCCAAAACTTCTCGTTACTTCGCATGTCCGTAAAGGCCATAAGATCTGTGGTGTTTCAGTAGCTTAGCTTCAAATAAATTATCTCAAACAATTTTGCGGTTTCTTCCAGGGCAGATATACCATTATAAATGCATGTGTTAGAAATGACAAAACCAAAAGGAGCAACGCAAACAGTAGAATAGGCTAAATCATGTCTGTTTACACTGTATAAAATTGTAAAAATCGTTGAATTGTTGTGATAACTATTAAAGCAAAAACTAGTACTATACATGATTTCTGACCCCAAAACAGATTGCAGTTTACCCACAAATCATGCCTAAAATGGTCCAAATTTTTAAATTACCAAGCGAAATCTTCTAGAATCTCTAGAAACAATTTGAGGTCTCATTTCGGTTAAGAATCTTGTTGAAAAAAAAATATTTTAAGCCCAACACCAAAGTCAATTGTACAAAAAAAGTAGACTTCTCAGTCCCATTTCCACTTCGGCGCTATCCTCTCACCTCTCACCTTAACTCAGCTTAGCTCCAACCCATTCCTTGGACCATGTTCAGGCGCTGCTTAATTGGATGTGCTCCACACATCTGCGAAAAAAAAACTTTAGATATAAGGATGAGCAAATACATAACAAAAAAAACCCGCCAAGTTTGTCGCCCATTTTGTAGAATAAATATTAAAAAAACTCTACGAGGCGCAGAGACAAACGCTTAATGCTAATATTATTTTCTTGCTTAACAAGCGATGCTGCTGTTGCCGCTGCCGCTGCCGATGTGGCTCCTACGGACGAGTCCTTGTCCATGTGACTTATTTGCACAAGCCATAAAAAATTTAACTTTATTTCGCCATTTTTAATTTCCTACTCCGCGGCGTGCATTTTGGCGTAAACAGTCAACGTTGGACAATAACTACAAAAACGGACACAACGGAGTTCCAACCCGGCCATGGGCCCCCCCGTACGTACACGTAAGCCTCGAGTACAATACGGAGGAAAAAAACGAAGCGCAAAACAAACAGCAAATAATTCAAAGTGGATACAACTAAAGCAAAGTCAAAGCTAATAAACGAAAATGTAATAAAAATTAAAAAGAAATAAAAACGAATTAAAATGAATTTCGAAGGAAAAGCCCGGCAGGCGGGAAAAAAATACGACCGTATATGGCAAGAGGTTGGGGCGGGGGGGGAGTACCGCATAAAGCGACAGTTACAGTTGTAGGGCTGCAGCTGTCGCCTGGACATGTGTGGTTGACTTTCAAAAGGAGAAGAATGGGTGGGGTTCAGGTTTTTATATTTTTATGGAGAAACAAATTTAGAAGGATTCCTGTTAGGATACATTTGTCATATTTCATATTTTATGAATTTTTGTACATTCTTAAATTGTAACACAAAATCCTTAAACTTTAGAAAAAAACAAATTTTAGTATGAAGGCAGGTTTTTTACTAACATTTCCACTGAATTTTTACTAACTTTTTCAAGCAACAATTTTAACCCTTTCCCTGGCGATGATGCCAAATGGCACGACCTGTAACACTCACAAAAAGGGTGGCTAAATTAATTATTTGACACCATTTAGCCTAAATGCAAAAATTCAACTCAATTTCAATAAAAAAAAAAACAAGCCCTAAAACATATTTCCATTTCATTATAAACGGTTTCTTCTCATTTTCTTACATTTAGTTTTTACACATTTGAATTTCCCTCCATTTAGGAATTATGGCAGTAAAACGGTCACACTGTCTGCTCAAACGCCCTCTGTTGCCAAGCAGCTGTAAACCAAGCAGCATTTACTGTCAAAATTTACAGTTATCTACATACTTATGTAAAATATGACAATGCTTTCTACATGCCCTAAAGCTTTGAGGCAAAAGCTTTTTATGAAAATAAATTTAAAACCTAATTTTGAAATGGATCTTTAAAAAATTTTAGTTTAATTTGAAAATATCTTTAATTTTATTTTAAATTTGTGAACGGCAGTCACCAGTGAGTCACTTAGTCAGGTTGAACTCTTTTATGTATATGGATAACCGGTCTATCTTTAAAAGTCATCAGACGAGAAATTAATGACCTGCTTACGAAAGGAGAGACGTTCACACTGAACAGAGTAACACATGAAAGTATAAAAGGCAGGCCCGGCGTAACTTAAATTGGATTCTAGTCTGCGAATTGTAAAAAAATTACTTTTATAGTATATGCTGATCTTAACAAGCTCACCATAAGCGCTTGCATTTTATTAAGGACGTTTCTATAATTTCTTAGGAGAATGTTAGAAGATTTAGCTAAGTTACCCATCAAAACACTTTTGATGAGCAAAACTAATTTTGGAAATGTAAACCACATTAGTTTTCCGGATAAGTTGCATCAAATGAATTAAAAACGAGAAGGTCAAAATTAACTTTCGTCTTTGACGAAGTTTTATATAGTTTTAATTCATCAGAGTTCAAGAACACCAGCATTAAACAAAAATTTTTCTAAATAAACAAACCCGCTTCCCATAGGTTCTACGACAGCTATAAGATATAGTCATCCGATGATTTGACCAAAACTTTCAAATCTATGTGAAAACGTATAATATTAATAACCGCTGAAGTGGGAGACGTTAACATTAAAAACAAAAAAGTTTTTCTCACAAAGACCGATTTTTCGACCGATAGTTCCTATGGCAGCTATAAGATATAGTCATCCGATCCGGTCGGTTCCGACATATTAGCAGCGTCCAGTAAAAAGAAGACTCTTTGTTCTAAGTTTTAGCTCGATAGCTTTAAAAATTGAGACTAGGTTGCGTAGAAACAGACAGACGGACAGACAGACGGACGGACAAAGCTCAATCGACTCAGCTCGTCACCCTGATCAAAATATAAATAGCTGTAGGGTCGAATGAATATTTCTATGCGTTGCCAAACTTCTGGGCAAAATTATACCCTTTGCAAAAGGTATAATTAAATCTCTTCTAATTTTAAACTTTACGTTTCAATAATTGTTCGCAAAAGCTGCCCTTCCTATGGTGTCGCCATACTGTGTACCAACAGGGTACCAACTAAGGATGCCAAGTTAAATTTCATGACTAGCGGAACATATTTTAAAAATTTTTTTGAATTTTATTATGGGAGAATACGTCTAAAATTTAGAAATATATTATAAAAATGCATCAATGAACATACCTTCAGTTCTTGTAGCTAGCGCAGTGCTAGCGATTATAATAAAAATTAAAATATTATTATAAAACATACATGTGGAGCAAAAAACCTTCTTCCTCGGCCTTTCAAATTTTTTTTTATACCCTTGGAGAGGGTATATTAAAATTGTCCGGATGTTTGTAACGCACAGAAGGAAACATCTCCGACCACATAAAGTATATATATTCTTGATCAGCATGACGAGCTGAGTTGATATAGCCATGTCCGTCTGTCCGTCCGTCCGTCCGTCCGTCTGTCCGTCTGTTTCTATGCTATCTCCTCCGTCAGTTTTAAAGCTATCTCAACCAAACTTTGCACGAAGTCTTTTGGTATAAATACGCTGCACATTTGTCGGAACCGGCCGGATCGGATGACTATAGCATATAGCTGCCATAGGAACGATCGGTTGAAAAAGTAGTTTTAGTGAGAAAAACTTTTTTGTTTTCAATGCTATCGCTCCCAACCCCCGTATTTATAAGTTTTCTATGCTTTCACATAATTTCAGCAAGTTTTATGCAAATCGGGCAACTATATAGTATAGCTGCCATACAAAAGATAGGTCTGAAAAAAAGTCTTAGTGAGAAAAACTTTTTTGTTTTCAATGCTATCGCTCCCAACCCCCGTATTTATAAGTTTTCTATGCTTTTACATAATTTCAGCAAGTTTTATGCAAATCGGGCAACTATATAGTATAGCTGCCATACAAAAGATAGGTCTGAAAAAAAGTCTTAGTAAGAAAAACTTTTTTGTTTTCAATGCTATCGCTCCCACGTTGTACAGATCTATATTATATACTACCACACAATTTTGTCAAGTTTGATTTAAATCGGATGACTATAGCATATAGCTGCCATAGGAACGATCGGTCCAAAATGTAGTTCTAGTGAGAAAAACTTTTTTGATGAATATATCGTATTGCCATATAAAAAACTGGCAGCATATATCATGCTCCAAGGGTATATAAACTTCGGTACAGCCGAAGTTAGCTTCCCTCTATTTTTTAATATTGTTACCTGTAATTGTAAATTGATGATGGTTATTATAGTTGATGATACTTTGCTCTTTAAATATTCGTTTAAGTGTTTTTTTATTTTTATTTGAAAAAAAAACACACACACGGTTAAGCGTCACAAAAGGAATAATTTCTGACGCTAAGAAGAATGCGAATTGAAAAGAAGACACACGAAAAAAGGGATAGCAATGTTCTTACTTGTTTTCCTATTTCTTTTGTCGGGTCACTCGCTGAAAGAAATTTAAAGCGAAACGCATTTTCTGTCTTGCTTACAGTCGATCAGCTCGTTCGTACTGACTACAGCCCGGATTACTGGGACACTAGCGAATAACTAGCTCCGAATTCGCTAGCTTTTCGCTAGCGAAACTAGGGCGGTAGTGCCTTTGGAACTGAAGGGATATAAACACAATCAAAATAATTTTATTTTATAATCAAATTAACTCTAACTAAAAAATGTAACAGATGTAACCCTGCTTAGAATGAATTTGAGATAGACCATTATATTGGACACAAACCTTCTACTCTATTTTCAAAGGGATATTTAGAATAGATAGATTTTACGAGCGAGGCCAAAATCTCTAGAGATTTCCAGGACACCGCTGTATATTCTGGTACAGACTCGCAGCATCAGTATTTATTAGGATGAATCCAATAGGGATGGGGAACAAGGCTGTCGAAAGTTCTTGATTACTGCAGCTAAGAATATTATTGAAAATCGATAAACAGTTGCTCTCTCCTCGTATCGTACAACAGGCTTAGCATATGCTTAGTCCTTAACGATACCGTAAAACTATTACTAGGTTTATACAAACAAAATTGATTCTGTTTAGTGTCTTTTAAAGTATGCAATGCTTTTAATAAGGAATGATTCCAAATTATATTTTGCGTTTTAATAGAATAATATATATCAATCATATTTATGGCATAAATCATGATCAATTTGGTGGTGTAAACGAGGTGTATACGTCTTCTAGTGGTTGTCTTTCGTTTCAACAAATTTATTCGGATTATTCCTCTTGTGTCCAAAAAATTGTGGCCGTAATGGCCTTCGCGGCTGATGGATTACTTATGCAACAGTCTCATGCAAAAAGTCTAATGATTTGACTATTCCTTAGTCTCTGGAGTATAACAATGAATAATTTGATTGGAACATCGCCTGGATAGTTTAAAACGTTGCCTAGCTCGTTGGCTGTCGTTAAAAATAACATAAAATAACTTAACTTAACTTTTCCGACCACTTTATCTGTTGGCTTTCCTCATTCAAAATGAATCAAACCAAAAAATATTATAAAGTTGTCATAGAAATATAGCAGTCCGGTTAGATCAATTTCAATTTTATCGATAAATGGGAGACCCAGTTTAAAGAAAAGCCTATGGATCAGTCTGAAATTTAGTAGAAAGACTTCAAAATTAAAATGGTATGTTGGTACATAACTTTTAACACGAACATGCAACCCCACAAAGTAGGTTGGTGGACTATTAAGCTGTTTCAAGAACCTCCCGGTTATATCTTTAGTAGTCTTTGCCATCGACAGCACGTCAGCACTTCTAATCAAAGTCCAATGTGGACTGATCCTCTTAAGCCTGTTTCTAAAATTTTACTTTGGTAACTAACTGTTCTTCATTAAAAAAACAGAAAAATAGTTGGCTTCAACTTAAAACAAGAACAAGATGGTGTCAAAATTTTTAAGAACAAATGTTCCAAATGTTCCTGAAATGAGTAAAGATGTTCTCAATCGTATAAAATTTGCTTTAAACAACAACAAAACCAATTTTCAACAGAGATATACAAGAGAGAAAACGAGTTAGAGCTGAGTTGTGCTCAAAAGCAGCCCTCTTGATGTAAATTCGCTAAAGTCTACAACGGCTGAATGTGCTGGGACCGGGTTCAATTCCCAGCCAAGCCCGAACAAATTTTTCTGTGTTTTTTTGAAAAACTAAAATGAAACGATTCAGGTGGAGTGGGTCGTTGAAGCGATGTTTCTGATGTCTATGGACTATATGGGTGGATGGGCAGAAGCAGCACTGCGCATATCCTTGGAGCCTTGTCTCCTTTCACTTCCAATCAAAAGAGGTATGTCCCCGTTTCCCATTCCACCCAAATGTGAGGAAACCGCTCACACCTGGGCCAAAATCAATCAACTTATTTTCCCAGTTGATTTTGAAATGTTCTTGAAAACGGAACAATATTAACTTAAATCAAGTTCTTAAAAATGGAACAATATCAACTCAATTTCAGTATTTGCGTTCTCAAAAAAATGTTCTTGACAGTTTTTGGTAACGTTTGTGCTCGTTTTGAGTCCAATGCTTTTGATTTTTCCCTCTGTGTAGTTAATGAGAATCCAAATACTAGAATTTCAATCAAGATTATCCTAAAAATCTGGAGATTTGAGTTGTGTCTAGGTTTAACCTCTTTGATTATACGAAAACAAATTTGGGTCCTGGTACTTGCTCAATTTGGCTTCAAAATCAATTCTAACATTTTATTAAAAACCAAGTCATTCCACCTGATTAGGGAATTTTTTTCTAAACTGTTGATTTTGACGCAGTTTATTGCTTCAAATGTTCTTCATTTACTTGCATTTCCGGTTTCTGCCCACAATCCTATCCTTAACAAAAAATTCACCAAAATCTTGTCTACTTCCTTCCGGTGTGCGGAACAGCCAGGCCAGAGAAAAAAAAAAGGATATTTGTTCGCATCTCGGAAACAATCAAATAGAAATCTAAATTGCAAAATATGGGCCATTCAGAGACAGGCGGACCGAGTGAGAGAGAGTAAGAGCTGTGGGAACCTTTCGTCAGTTTGAAAAGGCAGTAACCAATTTGATGTGGGCCCACCCTCACATCGATAGCATCGTTAGCCTTCCAGCATGAGGGCTGAGAAAATCTTGTTTGTTGTGGCAAAAGAGATTTTTTGTTTTATTATTTGTATACAGAAACAGGTTAACAGGTATTTAGCTGAAGGATCAGTCAGGATTAGTTCTCAAGTGGGTGGTCAGAGGATACATTGGGGATCCAAAACCAAACTGCACTTGGTTCAAGTGGCTGCTTTCAACGCCTTTAAAACATGAGAAATTCATTTGCATTCTGGAACAAGAGCCCCGCAATTAACTCAAGGACCTGTCTGAAGACGAACAAAAAAATGGATCATAAAAAAATTCAATGAAATGAAATGAAATGGTAATTTGATACGCGCACACTTATGGAATGCGTTTCTCAAGCAACTCGCTCAAACAGGTAGTCCTGCGCAAGTCCTTTGTCGGTGTGGCGCATCAAATCGCAATGTAAGCAAACAGGACTACCAAACCTTAATGATTGATCGGCATCCTGCGGCTAAAGAGCGTTAATTGGATTTACGCAGCGGTGCTCTTCAAAAGTTCTGGTCAGTTTTTGGAAAATCTCAGATGTGCACCTGTGAGAAAAGGACCTCACGCAAACAGGACTGACCTTTCGTCTGTATACATTTCCAATTCAATTCCCATTTTCATTGTGATTCGCATTTCCTTTTTATTAATTTGAAGTGGCCAGCACTTCATGCAACTGTTGCGCTTCACTTCAGTTCCTTCCTCTTCCTGTTCTGTCTGGACAAAGGCACTTCCTGTGGGTCAGTTGCTGCGCCCCTGTGGCCAAAACAATCTATTGTTAATTAAATGTTTGCTGGTTACGGGGCAAGGGGATGGACGAAGCAGTAGGGACATAGCTATGGGAAGGTTCTTTTTAAGTTACCAAACGCTTAAGTTACTGTGAACTAGCTGACTTATTGGCTTAGAATTTAGACAACAGAGGGCGCTAGTTTGACATTTTGTTACTGTAAATGTTAAATTGGCTATACAGCCCCAAAGGGCCAAGCCAAGCTTCTCTCAATCTCTTGGCGTGTGTGCTTATACTTTTCGCACTAGAGAAAGGGACCTACAGTTTAACGCCGAATCCGAACGGCAAAGTTCGAGAAGCTTTTTCATGGCTAGTTACTTCACAGCTGGCGCCAATAGCTGGTGAAGGTGACCGGATGTGTAAAAGCTATTTTCTAAAGAAAGCAAAAAACTTTTATTATTAGATGTTCCGAGGCGGGATCGAACCCACGACCTTCCGCACAGCAGGCCAGCACACTAACCGCTAGGCTACACCCTTTTGCGCATATTTGGGCATATCGAAATGATATCACTGAATATAGACTACCACTTCTTAACTGAAGTGTGCAGAGCCCCGTTAATATTTATAAATAGTTTGGTTTATTTACTTAAAAAATAATGTTGAAAAACCATCGATTGCTCAGCCAGATTTAGCTTTTCTTTATGTTTCGATATCAATATAGTTTCTAAATTGTTCGATCGATTGAACTATCGTTCTAGTTTTTAGTCAATCGAAATACGTTTAATCAATCTAAGTCCAATATTATACAGGCATGTTATCAATTCCACTTCCACGACAACTTTTTTAAAGTGGAATTGAATCATGTTTTCGCAACGCCAAAACGAAAAAGTATATCGTTTTGTAAAGTAATGCTTGTTAGTCCGTAGAATAAAAAGTAGTTGCCAATTTTGCGCACTCTTTTAGTAGTCAGATGTACATAAAATGATTTTTTTCTTTAAATCTGTAATCGATTCAGAAATTGTTAGTGAAATTTTGGCTGTGCAAAAGAAAACGAAGAGTGAAACCTAAAAGTCTGCCTCTTTCATTTACGACTGTTCCATTTTCGATCGCTTCGCTTGGAATTCTGGTTTCTCTCTTGTGTATCTAGTGAGAATTTCGCTTGGTCCAGTGGTTTGCAAAAAGTAACACGAAAGTAATTTCATTCGGAATTGAGAACGCAAAAATAAGATCAAGAAGGAATTGCGTTCGATTTAATTTTCAAAAAGTAGTGTAATTGAGAACATGCCTGATAGTCTCCAGACTAGAGACGATACAGTGTCAAACGATTTGAATTTTTATCTGTTAATTTCTAGCTTGGCTCCATTATAAATTCTTCTCTCTGAAAAACTTATAAAAAATTTGTATACATTCCTTGGAAAATAAAACGTATACCGATAAAAAATAAGTAAATTAAAATTACCCGAAACCCTTAACAAAAACGTATAACCTGTACAACCTATTTACAAAACCGGTTATCAGTACCGTAACCGAAACAAATATATGGGTTTTTCTTTTACTAAAAAATTTCGATTATATACAGTACAATAAACATTTTACATACATATGAGTTTATTCACTAAAGTTGGATTATTATGTGCCGAACTATTGCTAATGGGCTGTTAACAGTTATAAAGGCATAGAAAGAGCTAGGTACTCAAGCGGAAAATATTTGATAATTTCAAGAGCCGCTCCGACAATGTAGTGTGACCAGGCAACAGGCAACAACTTTCGGATGCATTTTGTGTGGGGCTGGAGGTATAAGCAGTGTTCTTTATTTTGGCCTGTGGGAACAGAACTTGACCACTGAGACATACTGCTATAACGACAACCCAAAACGCATCGGAAGATTAGAATTAGCACATTAAACCAGAGGTAATATACATAGCCACAGCCAGCTCCATGGACCGGAGGCGGAAATGTTTGTAAAATAAAATGTTTTTGTGTAATGGAAGTGTGTTGCTGATTTTTTTTAGCAAAGAAACATTAACTTTGTGTTTAATTTCAAGACGGGCGTTTTTCAATTCCCTATCACAAGTGCGAAGGCCATTGCCAGTTTTGGCTTTTGCGTAGCACTCTGTCTAACTCTGACTCACTTTGTCGTATGCGTACTCATGGTGGAATTAATAAGGTGAACCTAGGCATACATATATTGGCCCTCAGCAGAGGCTGACGGCTTCACCTTGTTAATTGCACATGGTGCGTGCTTAGTTAAACGAAATTGAACATGTTTGATTGTTAGAAAGATTACACACACACTCGCACTTGCACACTCGAATAATGGACAACATTAATTCGATTGAATTATCTGGGAAATAAGCCCCAATTCAAGTTTGACGGAAATTTGCACGTATATGATCATTGATTAAGGGTATCACCCAAAAAAAATCTGAAAATTAAACAGTTCTAATTAACAATCTCACTTCTTCATTTAATATGTTTCTAAAACAAAAAAGATTGCTACGCAAGGTAGACATATTGGAATGGTGGGGAAAAAAATCAACAATATTTGCAGATCTTTTTGAGTTATCAAAAGTTGTGTTAGCAGAACCGCCCACACAAGTAAGTGTTGAGTGTTTGTTTTCAGGAGTAAAATTTATAATGACGCCTCGCAGGACTCGCTTGGACAGTCAAACTCTAAATGCTATTATGATATTTAGATGTAATTGCAATATCGATTAAGATGTCATTTCTGAGAATAACCATTTGTTACATGAAGGTACATAGCGAAAAATAGTATATTCGTTGACCAATGTATATTTATCTAATTAGTTAAACTTAACTCGATACTTTTGCGAATGAAGTAGTTTCTTATATTTTAGTTAAAACTTATATTGTTAAACTTTAAAACAGGTGAAAATAATGGTGAAAATTCTGCATAAGAAATTTGAACTAAGTACATTTACTGAATAAATGAGATTCCAAATGGGGCAAGATTTGTCAAAGTAATATTTATACTAATAACCGTAACCGTAACCGAAACCCGAAACAGAATAAGGCTAATAACCGTAACACTAACCGTAACCCATATCTCACAACCGCAATATAACCGTAACCGGAAAAAGCGATCGGCCAAAACAGTAACCGTAACCCAAACCGTTATTCGTTTCGGTTTTAATCTCTGATTCAAAACGGGTGGAAATACTACCAACCGCCACCCCTAAAGATCGCAGCAAATCACACCCAAGGTGCTCAAAAAGCAAAAGGCCTGTTGATTTAAATGCTATTGACAGCCATAAATGATTTAAATGATAACAATAAACCTTTTTTTAAATTTTTTTACAAAAAAACTCTATTATATCTTATAAACTCTTGGTTTTAGGTGGAAAAATAAGGGGAGGGGGGGGTATTTTTAATAACACAGGGTGTGGGAGCATCCCGAAGGAAACAACCCATATATCATAAATCAACATATTATTGAACAGTTGATCTCATATTTCCCTCTGGCGCGTCCGTCTGCTTCTATGCTATCTCCTCCGTCAGTTTTAGAGCTATCGTTACCAAACTTTTGCTGTAATTTGGTACAAATACGCTGCAATTTATCCGATCGTCGGATCGGGACTAATCATAGCTGCCATAAGAACGATCAGTCGAAAAGTAGTTTTAGTGAGAAAAACTTTTTTGTTTTCAATGGTAGCGTCTTTGTTACCCAAATATAGTGTTATCTGTTATCAATTTTGGAGACTTTGATCAAAATCGGATGAGTATATTGATTTATGTTTTTCTTAGTTTATATAAAGCGGAGTTTTCACATTATAAAGAGAAGCAGAACAAAAACTTATTTTTGTAGCCCCAAAACAATTTGTTCTTAGATTGTTGGCAACGATTTGAGCAAATCTAGATTTATCATTAACTCATCAACACGTATTAAAAAGTGTAACAGAGGTTCTCACGGTTTACTATTTACAATGTCTCTATAGTGGATTTTCTTCATTTTTTTGTTTTACTCCAAAAGCCAATTATTCTTAAATTTTTGGCAGTGGTTTGAGGGAATATTGATTTATTATTAACTCATCATAACAGTGTAATCGACGGTTTTCTGATTTTTCGGGCTTTTATTTACACACTATTTACACACAGTTTACTATTTACAATGACTCTATACGGGTTTATCTCCTCTCGGTTTGTGGAAATGAGGTTTTTCTTTCTGTCCCTTTCATTCTACTTTACTTTACTGACCATCATTCGATGACCATACCTTAACACTAAAACTATCGGTACATTTATACATAATGACGATCATTTTCCCTTGATTCCTAAGACTAGAAAAGACACGTTTTAATGTAAAGTTAACCCCAGAATTTTTTTCAATTTTTTTATTTTCTTTTTTTTAGCTTAGATATTCAAAAATATTATCCCAAAATTTATATGGGTTTTTGAGACCTGTTTTTTGTCAAACTTTTTTTTTGTATTGGAATGATTACAATTCAATGTAATCAACACAAATCAACAGAGATTACAACAACTGGAATAGCAATGTGGTCCGTACAACGATCGCTGTTTGGAAGATAATCACATTTCATCAGTCTTGTATTGCATAATTCACATTCAAACAGCGACGCAGCATAACAATCAATCGCCAGAATAACGTATCGGGGACTACAATGTGTAAGCGTCGAGATCAGTCAGCCTAGAATTCTGCTTGGAAATCCAATTTTAGAAGATATAGAATTTTTGTCGACTAATGTGTTCAAATACAAGTAATTTTCACATTACTTCAAACTTTGAACGGTTTTCTCGAAACCACGATTTTCAATATGGTTGCCCACGTTTTCAAGTTCTACGGAACCGAATTTCATGATGTAGGGCTATAGACACGAATTAACGTAGCTTTCGTCCTTTTCGCTTGAGAAAAAAGCTTTTACACTTTTTTTGTTGTATGAAAAAATGGTCAAAATTTGATTAATCGTTTTTAAAAGGCCGCCATTTTTTCAAATTCAATTTTGTTCACAACTCGTCAACGGACGATAAAGGCATTCATACTTTCAGAAATTCTTCTTCCGTTTTGCTTTTGATAATTGTAACTACTCGAAACGTGGACAATCATCAACACATCTTTTTTTTTTGGAGTAGCCTACTTTGAATCAAACTTTTGAACAGCCCTATTTTGAGGAACATTTTTAAAGGAAAGTTCCCGTAAATTATGAGAACTTTTCAATAGAACCCAAAAACCATCGCATCCATCTTCATTTGAGCTACTTAATACCGCCCACAATCTTCACGTTTATTCTTCAATAATTCCCATCATTCGTTTGCTAAACACTTTCCCAAGACACCTTTCAGCACGCAAAACACACAAAGCAAAAAAAAAATTCCCATAGCATAGAAAATTTGACTTTTGCATACCTGTCCACAGACACACACACACGGTACAGGTTGCTTCTATTTAAGCCCCTTTGGTGCGTTTCTCACGAGAAACGGTAACACTCCAACGCACACACAAAAGGACATCCAACCCTTGAAACAGGTTGCTATACTCAGTCATTAAAGGGAGCAAGGAGGATGACACGTCTGGAGTAGGCGCTTCGTTTTCGTTTCATTTTTTGTATTTTTCTCTCTTCTTATTTTATTGATTCAGCTCGTTGATCATAATAAACGATTAGTAGGATGGAGAATCCTTGCTGATCCTGATATGCTGGCGTTTTGTATATTTTCACACGCACTTGTTACTCCTGTGTTTGGGTTTGTTTTTTGTGTGGCTGGGAAAATTTTGCTCGGTTGGTATTTTGATAAGAAATTTTTATAATATGGGATTTGTCACACAACGGGAATTTGTGAATTCTTTGGAATTCTTTATTACGTAATATTTCCCTTCTTTTTTCAGAAGTAAAAAAACTCTTTCCCAGAAACCAAATTGACTTTTATAATTGCGTATGTCCCTTCGTTTTTTACGCAAAACTAAGTTTACGTCCTTCATTTCCTTCCCGGAACGCACTCTCTCTCTCTCTCCTCTCGAGGCAATCCCTTCAACCCAACCCGCTAATCGCTGCGCTAATGTCTGCATATATCCTTGCATTATCCTTGCCACCCGTCGCTTTTATTGTAACCAAAACAAATGATAATCACCCATTGGTCAGATTGTTCAATGCAAAATGCGTTTACAACGCAGCTCATAAAGTTATCCCTTCTTGCATGGCCCAGTCCTTCGGTATGTTGTTTGCTGTTAACTTTGCGCATCCTTTTTGAGCCTTTCGTTTGCCTTTATCTGCTTACACAGAACTCGGGGAAATTTGCTAAATCATAAAACGTAACCTTGTGCCAGAAGAGGGAGATAGGGACAGAGAGAGTAAGAGAGAGCGAAAGCTATTAACACATTAGCACATAGCATCAAGGCCAAGATATTTGTTTACATTTGACTTAGCTGTAAGTACCAGTACTCATGGGAATCATTAATGTGCGAGTAAGCAATGAGCTCAAGGTCGTAGAATAAATAGATGACTTGTGTATAAGTAGAACAATCTACGGTTTGCATTATCCAAAGTTTGGAATACATTTTAGAGTTATTCTCTGGCTTCATAAGCTTCTTTGCTAAGTTCAATTGGTTTTGATATTAACTCAATTGACTCAATCAAAACAAGAACGAAAAATTCTCATAATTTATAAGGACAAATGTTCTGAGTGATTTTAACATCAAGAAAGTTCTACTCGATTCTAGAAAAATTGTTCTAGAAGTGAGAACATGGTACTACAAATGAGAAACACCTTCTTGCACTGTTTTTTGCAACATTTTTAGCTTTACACCGTCTTCTTTGACTCGTTGAATCACAAAATATCACTTTGCAAAGGTGAAACCGAAGATGCACAAAAAATTAAATTTAAAAGTAACCAAAAAACTTTAAGAAAAATTCTTTAACTAATTGTTTGAAGAAAACACCGAACGAAAAGGATATTGCTGGCTAAATATGTAAATTAGAAACCAAGTTTGAGATCCCAAAAAAAGTTTAGTATACACCTAAAATGGGTGCCTGTATATTCTAACAAAGAAGGAAGTGAATCTTTAGATAAATATGCCAGTTTTGATAGCCTCATTATCAGGGTCAACCTCTTGTACTTAACCTCCCAAAGATAACAAGCTACAGATCTCATCTCAACTTCAGTTTATTTTTTTACAAATAAAAATGGGACAGTGAAAATGCTCAGATACTTTGCTCTATCTATTAAGCTATCAAAAAGATGTCGCTCTTCGGATCACGTACCCATGATACAACAAACAAGGTATGGCGGTCAGCCAACATTTTGGACTGAGCGCTATTGTTAAGAGCGCGAGAGTGAGTAAGTGGGTGAGTAAGAGAGTGAGCTCGAGAGTGAACAACTCGTAACCTTGTTCTACTGGCACATTCTAGAGGTCATCCGCTGGATGATCTAAATGACCTCATTCTTTCTGTGTTTTTCCTTCTAAGAGATAAATGTCCTTTCCCTAGACCATCCGCGACGGATGATCAAGACACTATCACGGATGATCCAGACACTGTCATAACCTATAGCTTTTTTCCATTAAAGAGCTAGATCTTTCCAACTCCCCAAGTGTCATCAAAAGGAACAGCTGCTGTGTCAGTGGCGTTGCCATGAAGGGAGTGTGTTTTAGCTCAGTGTGAAGGGTTTCAGCACAGTGGGCGAAGTCTATTGCTCCTCCCTATTGAAAGCTAATTACACCCATGAGTTGCGTTTGGTCCAAGTCAAGCGTCAAATGTTTCATTCTGTGTTATACTAAGTATGTTCAAATGCCAAAATATTTCTTATGAATGAATCCCAAGAGCTGGCTATATCGCGTAAGGACTACCATGGAGAGCATGCTGCTTGACATTTGGAGAGCAAACTTTGATTCTCAATAGCATGCAAAGCGTCAACGATAGTGTGACCATAAACAATAATCGTTAGTGAAACAAGGAAACATCCTTTTTTTGAGAATGATGTTGAATGTTTGCCAGTGGAAAAAGATATCACATACACACAATTTTAGAATGTGTGTAAAGCAAAAAAGCAATGAAGAAACAAATAAAAAAACACTATGCAATCAGTGCAACCCAACCATTTGAAATCCCGTCGGCAACACAACTAAAAAGTAAAACTCGTGCGCTCATACAACCTTTCGCATCAACTGTCAGCTGCACACTGAAGTGTTTTGAACCAAGCTGAGAGAGCGCCATACCTTGTTCGTTGCATCAAGCACGTGCCCATCACTATTACCTTTTGGGAATACGGATTGGTATACTTACACATATTAAAACCATTCATTTGATTCGGTTTTTGCTTCGGTTAAGTGATTCCTTGTTGCAAAGGGTATCCGCACTAGGGTTGTCGATATTTCTCAAAATATCCATATTGATAATATCAAAACTCAAATTTTCAATACATATTGAAAATCAAAAAACATCATATATAGAAATACTCTAAAGCTTAAGAAAACTAAAAAGCTTTAAAGGTACGTCTTCACAATTTAACTGCTAGTGACTATTTTTAGAGACCGTTATATCTAATCTTTTCAACAGTTTCCAAAAGTTTTTTGAAACTACTCTGTACATTTTTCAAATTACATTAATATTCAGAGTTTCTTTTTCTTTAAACCTTAAAAACGTGTACTCAAAAGAGATACAATTAAGTTGGGCACATTACTTCTGTTCAAAATTGTTCTGATTTCAAAGCAGTTTAAACTTGTTTTTTTTCATGTGAAGTATTGTGACGAACTAAAGTAGCTTATCTGAGTGTAGGCTTGCACGAACAATTCAACCGTACTAGCTCTCCAATGAGCTATTGGGTTCATGACGATATCTTCAATATATTCTAACATTGACACCTAATATGAGCATCCATCCATAGTGTATGATTAGTTCTAAAATGCGATTTTAAGTTGTATTACCAGATGTTTTATCCATATAATTTGCACCTATTACCATAATAACTTTTCGGATATATCGTTTATAAAAATATCGATAATCGCCAATATCGGCATACTAAATATCATATCGGAATATCTCTTATCGTCCAACAAAAATATCGTTATATCGATAAAATATTGACAACCCTAATCCACACTGGCTCAAAATCAGGCTTTTCAAGTCTAATGTAATGCCAGTGCTCCTACACGGTTCCTCCACATGGAAAATAACAACTTCCATAGGGTCGAAAATTCAAACATATGTGAACCGATGCCTACGCAATTTGTATTTTAACACAATACACAATAGCAGGCATACATGGAAAAAGTAAGAGCAATATCACTCGGAAGGCAATGGAGTGGAACCCGCTAGATGGATTCGGCCGGACATCAGGCAGACCCAAAGAAACTTGGAGGAGGACTGTCGATAGAGAAGCGGAAAGCATCGGGAAGACCTGGGGAGAACTTAAAGCGACGGCCAACAACAAAGTTCGTTGGAAGAGAGAAGTAGTTGATGCCCTATGTCACACACGGGATTGGAACTAGAAGAAGTGGTCCCTTTAGTTTTTTAAGAATAAAGGTTTTGACTTTTATTTAGAAAAATATTCGAAAAATCTTCAAAGCTTTCCAAAAGCGAGCCGGATATTCTTGGATAAAAATTTATCGGTTTTGCTACGGTTTGGTTTCGGGTATGGCTTTAAAACCGTTTGCATTCCTGCTATTTTATGTACAATCGTTAGACGAACGCTTAATAAATTCCATAAGTCTTATTTCTACTAACGTTTTATTCGACGGACACAACAGTTAACACTTAAGACAAAAGTTTAGTCGGTTTTTTCTATATAAGGTCCTGGTATGACGAAAATAAAAGCCTTAAGAATAGAAATATGGCTCTCCCAAAATCCCGTCTCATATTGTTAAAGGCCGAAAACACAAGGTAACAGAATTCAATTTATTTTCAGTTTATAGAAGGGACGGTGGTGATTGTAGACGATATTCATGGGCTGAATATGAATCTGTTTTGGGAAATTTTCGTCTGGATTTTTGGTAATTTGAGCTTAAAATTCCCATTTTTAGCCATTTTAGAAGCGTTTTATGAGGAACATAAACTTTTCTTTTGACTCTCTTTGATATTTTTGTAAAGTACTATCTCTTAACGTTTTAAATAAACTATTCCAAACAGTTCTACGTTTTTTTTTAAACGAAGATATGGCATTTTGAATATGTGTGTGCGAAATGAAAACATTTTGCACTGCCCATAAGTATGCAATGGATGTTGTTGCACAGTTTCATAGAAATTCTTCTGTACAGCTTTTGCATTGCATACCTTTGGGGAGTAAAAAACTATGTAATTACGAAAACATGTGTTCAAAATGTTATATCTTCGCTTTAAAAAAATCGTAGAATTGTTTGGGATAATTCTTTTTTTTTTTATTTCGAAAAAGAATTAGAATTAAAGAAGGCGAAGGTGATAGTATAAGACGAAAAGAGTATCCAGACGAGTATGAAGATAAAAAGGTAAAGGCGCACATCAAAGTAAGATAAGAAGCTGAGTTCATCGTTTTTGAAAATATAGTAAATAACAAGTAATAGACAGGACACACAAACCAGAATTGGATACGCTGCAAGACAACGACCAATGAGAGAGGTCGAAACAAGAAAGGCAGAACAGGAGTTTTCTTTTTACTAAGGCGACGTCTACAGAAGTCCAGAAGAGCGGTGATATTAAAAGAGTTCAGGGAAAGAGATATCTAAAACACAAACGAGGAGAATTCAAGAGTGGTGTCAACTGACAATCTATAGTAAATAAAAATTTGATAGAATTGTAATAAAAAATTTTTTATAAAATGTTAGTTTTAAAGAAAAGAAAGAAAGAAAAAAAAAAAAAAAATAGTAATTATAAAAAAGAAGTGTCAAATTGATAAAATTATACAAAAGTGTCAACCTGATGCACGTTGTATCAATTTGAAATCCTCGAAAGATCATGTTAATACTTTTGAAGATGTCAATTTGATACCGGGTATTAGAGAGATTCAAGTTTCAAATGATTCTAAATTGTGTCGATGTGATGAAATTTTTGAGGTAGGAAATGGTAATATACGATTATTTCAAAAAAAAATAATTTATAGATAAAATTATCAAAAATCCATATTTGACCTATCCCAAAACAGATACAAAAAATATTTAGAATCACTACAACCCTTTTATTAAATGAACCATGCCTAGTTTAATAGTTCAGAAATAAGGTTAGACCAGAAGACTATCGGTCAATAGGCCGAAGATTGCTGGTGGTCAAGAAGCTGTGAGCTGAGCTTTCATTCAGGGATTCATATTTTCAATTTTTGGTCTCTTAAGACCTCTTACTGTCGTTGCAGAAACATATTCTAAGCAAGTCTATTTCACTTTCAAGGACAAATCCTGTACACCCCAAAAACCTGAATCGCATTTCTCCCTATACAATCTCTGTCTCAGCACACGCTTCTGCCACAATCCCTGTGACTAGTTCCTACTGCGTCTCAGCTTCATATTCATTTCCATTTTTTTGATAGATCTCTAGAAGTCTGCCTTTATAAACAAAATGGCTGAAGCGTGGCCAGGCACAAAAACTTTCACACGCGTTGCACACCAAGCCAAATAACACAGACCAAGGAGGGGGATGGGGTGCTAGGGCACATTTTTATAATTTTTTCTCTTTTGGGGTGTCTTTAAGAAAATCTTTCGCTCAAGTAAAAACAACAGCTGCAAAATCTAAAAACCTAACCGACCCTGTCAGAACCAGAAGAAGAGGTCGTTGCGCCTGAACGACCTCAGTTACCTCCTCCTTGGGCTCACAAACCAGAAACAGAAACCAACCCCCACTGATTGTACATTTTGCAAAAAGATTGAAAAGGGGTGGCTGCTCAAGGAAACTTTGCTCGCTCTTTTTGCGCAGCGATCAAGAAATTTTCTTAAGGGACGAACTGGGGTTGGGGTTGGCGCACACCTGGTCACGATCCAGTCCTGACCTCAGCGATATGTTAAATTAGAGCCTGATTTATGGAATATTTGTGTAATTAGTTTAAGTTTTTTCCATATTTTTGTGTTCATAATCGCTTTATGAGCCAAGGTTCCGGTTTTTGTTTTTACCTGTGCTCGGTTTTCTATTTTCGTTTATAATTTCTAGGAAAACGCGTTATGGTTTTATAGACTTTTTCGCATTCACAAAATAACTTCCACACCCGCACCGCCCCCCTCCTGCGAGTGGCAAATGGCATGCATAATGTGTTTATGAGTCCCTGAGGGACGACTCAAAAACTCAAAAGTCCAGGGAGTGTCTCAACACTTGCTGTGGTCGTGGTTTGCCATCGCGACCAGCATACCATGCTGTGTGTGTAGCGACACACACTCGAACCAAAAACCCCGAAATAGATAATTTGCTGGCAACCATGAAAATGGTTAAGCGCTAAGGAATAGGCTCTAGCTGCTTTCTCAAGAAAATTGTATCCATAAGGTTGAGACATTTCACGCCCAAGCAATTGAGCTGAAATAGAGAAATTTGCCTGCCTGAGTGAGTTTTTCTGAACGAGAGAGAGAGAGTGAGTGGGAATTGAAATTGTGATTTAATGTAATGAAATGCATGTTGTGGCTTTTTGCTTCCTTGCAGCCCTAAGATCAATTCGGCGCAAAAAGCAATAAAAAGCGGGAAACCCAGAAATCAAGCAAAATACCTGATCGAATTGTCTAGGTATCAAAAAATCAGTAGAGGAAACATAAATGCAAAAAATCACCATGTACAGCGATTATATCTATACATATATTTAGATGCCGATAAGGAAAGAGTCATAGGCTATATCTAGAGTCTATATCTCAACTTAAGATTCGAAAGTTGTTAAAAAGTGGTTTATAAGCATATTTCAGAGTCATTCAAGCTATAAACTTACAATCTGGTCATTGAGTTGGACATTTTACTGGATCAGGACCAGGATCGAACCGGTTTTGAACCGCTTAATAAGTGTTTCAGAGTCAAACCTCAGAAGTTTTTTAAGATATAAACTTAAAATCTGGTCTGTAGGTGATATGGTCTTAGATAGTTTAATGGATCAGTACCAGTATCGAACCGGTATCGAAACGGTTTTGAACCGGTTAATAAGTGTTTCAGAGTCAAACCTCAGAAATTTTTTGAGCTATAAACTTGAAATCTGGTCTGTAGGTTGGTTATATGAAGTTAGATATTTTACTGTATTAGGACCGCAATCTAACCGGTTAAAAATGGTCCAGAGACATATCTTAGAAGTTATTTAGGATATAAACGAGAATATTAGACTGAATGTTGGTAATCTGTAAACAGAAAACAAAAGATCCATTGATATCTATTTGGAATGTATATTACACAAGGCAACAAAATTAGACTTTTTCCAGTATATTTAAGAGTTGGTGGTGATTCTAGGCCATTTTCGTGTGCTGAGCACAAATCTGTTTTCAGAAATAAATAAAATTTGAAAAATGCCTAAACTTTTTTCGACTGAGTTTAGTGCGGATCCTTTATTTTTGTTCAGACTTTCTTTGATATTATCGGAATGTACTAAACCTAAACTATGAAATAAACTATCTCAAACAATTTTACGATTTTTCATGAATGAATTGTGTGCCCCAAATTCAATAAAATTCCATACAAATTACTAGCCTGCTGTACAGTTTTTGCAAGGCATACCTTCTGCCAGTAGACAATTTAGTTATTTTGCTATAATCGAGACTATGTCCGCATTTATTCGGTGAAGCAAACTCTAATATGAGATTTACGTAACATGAGCTGATCGAACAAGCGAGGCAGTTTTTGAATTGTCTCACAGCTGTTTAATAAATTTAAAATGATTTGCACTGCATCCGCAGCCTCAAAGTCTGAGATTCCTAAATTCCTTGACCCATTTATAAAATTGTTAATAACAGAAAAACCCACGCTGTCGATTGATCTCAATTTGCTTGCCCAAAAACAAGGGTTGCAATGTGATAGTAATCGGAATGTACGAGCAGAAGGAAAAACTTCATGAAGCACAGTTCATGGTGTAGTTGCGAGCGCAGTTTGGAAGATGCTTCATGAAGCAAACTTCACCGTGTAAACTCAGACTTTGTACTAAGAATGACATCTTCTTCGCTAAAAGCAGTTGTAAAAATCTTTAGAATATTTTTTTTCAAGTTAAGAAATAATAATTAACCAAATTTTTTAAACAGAGTCTAATCAAAATTAAAGGTTTTCCACAAAACGCGTAAAAAAGAGTCAAAAAGGGCATTTTTATAACTTTCAGCTTAAATTACAAAAAATTTCGACAAGAAACTGTTTCTGTTTGTTCTGTAGATTCTTGTCGGGCGAATAAAAATCATTTAGAATCACCACCATTCCTTCAATATACAGGACCTTGTTGCCTAGTGTTATTATCGAATCCTCTTTTTGATATTATAATCAGTTTTTAAAAACTTTGACAAGTTTTAATTTTTTTGACTGCTGCTTAAACTTCTGATTTGAAAATCTCAGTAGTCAGCGTCAAATCAAAATAAAAAAAACGAAATTGTAACTTAGGAAATCAGATCAGCAGTCGGTGCCTTAAAATTTTTTCATTTGATCGACTGCGACTTATCTAAGTATTGTAAGGGCCAAATTTCATATATTCTGTCCCTCCTGTGTCTGAAAAATTGACCTATTTCTCTGGTAGGTAATAATCTGGTATTGTTAAGAAGATGAGAAATCTCGCGTAAATCTAAGAAAAAACTGCGTGTGGTAAAAAAAATAATTCAGAAATTGGTTCTTCCATACAAAAAGTGTATACTAAAAGCTGTATGACGGTGATAACCTCAACCGGTAATATATCACGGATGACCAATGGAGGGTATTCAAAGTTCAACATGAAGTTGCGACCACGGACCTTAAATTTCGTTTAGTAACATATTGTTGCACATTAGATTTCAAGGTTCTTCATGGTCAAAGAACCGCTATTTACTTCAGAAATTAGTTTTCCAGAAAAATGTATACTCTTAAATGTATTACTGTGTCAACACTAGTATAACCAATGCTGGTTTTTCAAAGTTCAATTAACAAAAGTACAGCTGTGCTCAACGAAGGAGTAATTCCAGGCTGGAAACCTCTGAAATTTTGGAGAATTTTCGGTCAGGGGGTTACCGATTTGGTAAAAGTTTACTTTCAGGTAACTCACTTAGAAAATTTGTGAATTATTTTTTCCTCAATGGATCGCGAATAATGAAGAATTTACGTGCAGAAATTAATTGATGGTGGACCGTGGTTCTTATACAATTTTAATTTTAAATTTTTGCATTTTTGCCACATATATGAACGTAGAAATGCCGCTAAATACTTATCATCTGGGATGACTTGGTGTATTTCTACTACCTTTGACTCTCTTGGGGGTTTTTCGATTTAATCATTCTTTAGTAGCGCTGTCTTAATAAATATCTTTGCTAATGGATGCCCCACACAAACATTAGATTTACGGCAGATTTCGCATCTGCTAGATAATCCCATATTGTCAAATAATATATCAATTTGTACATTAAAAATTTAACTTGGCCCCTACAAAATCAAAAAAAAAAAAAAAAAAAAAAACTATTATAATATCCATTATGCATAACGTTTGGACAATTTTCAGCTCCGTTGGATATAAATGTAAGATCAATTTAACTTTAAATGGATATTATTTATATTCTCACACAAAATAGACTAGTGAGGTCAAATCAAATGATCTTGGCGGCCAATGGACTGTTCCAAAACGTGAGATTAATTGCTCACCAAACTAGCATCTCAATTGGTCCTTGGTTTTGTGTGCCGTAAGGCATGTGGCACCGTCTTGTTTAAACCACAGGTAAAATAGTCGGTTATCATTGCACGGTACTTAGCTCCATTGACTTTTGTTTGATAAAGTTTGCTACAATGGTGCCGCCCGCCCACAAACCGCAATAAACAGTGCATTTTTCGGATTGCATTGGCAACTCTTGAACTGCCTTTGGCTGCTCTTCCGACCAAATTCTGTAGTTCTGTTTGTTGACCTACCCATTGAGCCAAAAATGAGCTTCGCCGCTGAAGACAATTTTTCGATGAAAAACAAATTTGTCACCGAGCACGAATTTTGATAGTAAAATTCAATGATTTGCAAGCACTGTTCGTTTGTAAGTCTATTCATGGTGAACTGGCAAATCTTACGGAGCATTTTTGGCGTTGCCATATGTTACGAATCAAGCGTAAGGGTGCGCGCACACATGCAGCTGAAAGATGAACTGAAGGCAGCACTTAAAGCTGATCTGGTCAAAAACCCACGCTTCTTACATGCTTGTGTGCACCAACAGCACCGGATTGATCTTTAAAATTCAGTCGTAAGCTCAGCTTTGCAGAATCAATTAAGCATGTTTGTATATTTCGGCTTGCTGACGTACTTAAATATCATGGTCAGCCGTCAGTTTATCTTTCAGTCGCAATTGCGGTCACTAGAAAATTATCAATTATTGTAACAGAGTCAAACAAGTTTATAACATTATAAATTTGTTTAATTTTGATAAGATAACAAGCTAGCGGGTAATACAATACGTTAACATTACAATACGTAAAAGATTATGATTTTTTTACAAAAATGCATGAAAATGTCAACAGTTTCATTGCACTCGATTGAAGTAATCGCAGTTTTAAGAAAGTTCCGATTGCCCCAAAGCCCTTTATCTGCCTTCACATCTTGTACAAAATCTGTAACATAATTATTTAAATTTCACATAAATCCAATTGTCAGCAGTTGTTATTTATCTTCCACCTGATGTTTTCTTCCATAATTCCCAAAGATGTCAAAACAGCTAAACATATGTTTTCAAGTACAATAACCGCACAATTATGTCCGTTTATTGGAAATCAACAAAAGCTTTGCAATTCTTCACATAATTGAGCAACAGTTGGGAACAGATTTTTGTTGGTTTCCTTTTTGAATGACCCTGAACAGAGAACAGATATAACGTTTTGTGCATACAATTTGGGTCACCGCAAGTCTGGGGGGAGGGGAGAACTGTTCAAGTGACTTGAATGTAGGTTGTCAGTCTTTTGTGCTGGCTTTGCATCTTCTTTGGCACAAGCCAGCAGTGCCACCCTTTTTATGCTCAATGAATGCCTCCGCCGTGCCGTGATGAGTGGTGCTCGGTCGGTCGTTCAGTCGGTCCCCCCATTCAAAGAGATCCATAATTGATGCCGAGGGAAGCACTTGTCACAGATTTTGATGCCATTTGCGACACGTTTATTGCTATTATTTATTCTGTTGATTCAATTTAACTGAATTTAGACAAGCGGAAGCTGATAGAAATACCCTAAAAACGCCTGCATAGGGGAACACACGTGCCAGGAAATACGTTACATCAACTAATTTCCTGGCTCAAAGCAGAAGAATTTTTTATTGAGCCATAGAAATTGAGGAGGGTACAATTGAGCCGCTGCTCGGGGGTTGCAGTTGCACATTGAGCCGCAATAAGGACTCACAGTGATCCTGAAATGAACGTTACATTTTGTGCCCTGAAGCCGGGTGTTTTTTGAGTAGGGCACGCGCCAAGTCTCACACTGACAGCTGTGCCTGCTATTACAAGGGAGAGGGAATGTTGATTGAAAGCAAAGCCATGAAGAGGAGATATAAGTAAAACTAGGGAATTTTGTGTTAGAATTCATAAACAACTCTTGCAAACCTTTCATTCCATTCGCCGCAAAAAATCCACCCCCAAAACTCCATTAAAAGATTTTAACACCTACACAAATTAGCTGCGTTGATCAAGCCGCACACCTGTTAATAACTTCATTCCCAGGATATGAATGTTTTTGCCAGGACAATGAAATTCACAAACTGTAAATGTACAACAAAAGGGCACAATGGAACGGTAAACCAATTTTTGTACCTTTTTTTTCAACTCCGGATGTTGTGCACACTTCGTGCGCATGCGTAGCGGAAATCAAAGCAGGACGAAAAATCATCATCAGGGTACCGCTATAAACCCAGGCGGAAGTAAGTAGAAGAAGATCCAACTCTTCTAATTACCAATCTAGCCATCTACAGCCCCGCACCCAATGTGTCAATGTGCCAACAACAAGTGTTTATTTATTTATTTACTTCAACCAGATACACAACAAATAATTTATGATCCTGAAACTTTTGCTTATCAATTTGAACAAGTTCCCACAAGTGTTACATAAAAACTACATGATACCCGCAGCAATCTTAATTTCTTTGTTTGTAAATAGAATTTAAACAAGAAAAATATGAGAAAAAGATTGATATTAATGCTGGAGAGAGGAGCAGCGCCCTTATCTCCCATTGAGGAATGCAAACGAACCGTCAAATGAAAATTAAAAAACAAGCAAACCAAACAAACAAACCAACAGACCCATAAAAATCAGGGGAAATAATGTCAAATGTCAAGTCGAAGCCAAAGAGGAGACAACATCCACATAGGAAATTGTCAGCGGAAATTTCAAATAAAAACCGACGCAATGTTGCTTCTGGTACCATTGCACTGAGACAAAATGTATGAAGAAATGGGGAACTAAGCTTTGAATTTAAAAAGGTAAGGAAATTACAAATTGAATACAATCAAAGCAATTTAATTGATTTTGGTTGTATTTCCTATTTCCCTTTATTTTGCAGGGTTTTAAACAAATTCTGAACCACATCGAACCACTCATTTTTAACTCGTAAACCCAACGGGCGTCCTTATAAAATTGCTTAACTAAAAACCACAATAGAAAACAGTTGGGTTCAGAAACCAAATGGAAAACCCAGCAGGTGGTTAAAAGCCTCTGTAATCCACTGAACTAAACTAGACTTAATTCCCAACAATTTGTTTCCCTACACTCATTAAACAACTCCCCTAAAAGGCACAAAATCCACGCTGAAAATTAGAAATCCTGCTATAAAATCTGTCCTACTGTACCTTAATTAATAATAATTTATAATAATTTCTTAAAATTCAGAAAAATGTCTTACCCATATGCTCTACATATCGCTTTCGACCCATTCGCGTTGTAGAACACATGAGTTAAATACAGAAATTTGTTCTAAATTTTAGGGCGATTTTCTTAAGTACAAAAAAATGATTCTCCGAGCGTAGTTTTTAGCCAGTATTACGCCTTATGTTGCTACAATCATTTCATGAAATGGGTCCCAAAGTGCGTGCATAAACATTATTTCATGAAAGTTAACTATGAATTCGCTATCAATTCATGAAATGCCGCGACGTAGGCAACTTAACGTTGCGTTGGCGTTGCCATATCTTTTGTTATCTCATATGTAAGCTGGTCATTTTGTGAATTTACAAAATCTGCATAAACAGGAACAAATTTGGTTTTGCAAATTGAAGAAATCGTGATTTTCATAGCATAAACGTAGTATTATTCTAGCTTACTCCAATATTTTGCCTTTCGAGATTTTCTTACTTAGCATACTTTTAGTGGGGGTCGGATAATTTGCCATTTAAACATTATATCGAAATAACGCTCTTTTTAAAACGCCATTAGGAGAAAATACATATGTCAAAATTCGGGGTTCAATCTGTTTTTTCGTCATTATTGCAATATTGCATTTGTGGTAATTCAATTTATGATATAAGACTAAAAATTTAAAATAATATTTTTCCAGACAATTTTCTAGAATAAATCATATAGCAGCAATCTTTGAAGAGTTTTATATACTTTATGGCTGCAAACCGGCTCTGAACTGAACCCCAAAGAACCGGTTCGGTTCGTGTTTTTTGGGTCTATCACACCGGAACATGAATTGAGGTTTGTAATCTCACAAAACTGAACCCGAACCGTACACTCTATTTGTGAAAAAGCGTTGATATCATATCAGAAATCGTCTAATTTGCGATTTCGAAAACGAAATAAAGCAAAAGTCAAGTCAAAGAATTTCGAAACGAAATTCCTATGTGAGGCTACCTTCCAAATTCAAAGTCCAGGCTAGGGTTGTCGATATTTCTCAAAATATCAATATCGATAATATCAAAAATCCAAATTTTTAATATCGATATTTGATATATCGCTTCCAAAAACATCGATATATCGATATTATCGTTATTTTCTCACTCTTAAGAAAACTGTAAAGCTTTTAAGGAACGCCTTAACCATAAAACTGCTAGTGACGATTTCTAGAGACCGTTATATCTAATCTTTTCAACAGTTTCCAATAGTTTTCTGAAACTACACTGTACGTTTATTCAAAGTACAATAATAGTAACAGTTTCTTTTTCTTTAAACCTTAAAAGCGTGACTCAAAAGAGATACAAATTTAGTTAGGCACACTACTTCGTATAAGTAAGGCTTCTGATTTCAAAGCAGTTCAAAGGTGTTTTTTTTTATGTGAGGTGACGAACTAAATTTGTATCTTACTGAGTGTAGGCTTTAAAGACTTATTGCTTAGAAGAAATGTCAAGTGAAGAAATTTAAGAGAACCCGTTGCCTAATTTCTCCAGTCATTCTGCTGCGGGTGTCTGTAAATCAGCGATTGTGACCTGATGCCCCCAGGGGCCGAAGACGTTTCGCTATTTACACATAAAGAAGTTGAACGCTTGCCGAGGCTGAGGCCAAGAGAGTAAAGTATCGAAATGCACTTCAGACAGCATGAAGAATTCATCCGCACAAGCTCTCCAATAACCTATTGGGTTCATGACGATATTTTCAATATATTCTAACACTGACACCTAATATTGCAGCGTATTGCTGCATCCACACGTATATGATTATTTCTTAAATGCGATTTAAAGTTGTATTACCAGATGTTTTATCAAGCTAGCCATAAAATTTGCACCTATTACCATAGTAACTTTTCTGATATATCGTTTATAAAAATATCGATAATCGCCAATATCGGCATACAAAATATCATATCGGAATAACCCTTATCGTCCAACAAAAATATCGATATATCGAAATATCGATAAAATATTGACAACTCTAGTCCAGGCACCTTTGGAAGGCACCTTTGGAAGCCTGGAGGATATTTTTTAAAATTAAAATTTGGTTTTGCAAATCGAAGAAATCGTGCAATCATAGCGTAATCGTAATAATAGAATCCAAAATCTCTCGAACTATCTAAGAATCTATAAACCAAGACTTCAAACAAAACCGCTCCGCGAACTGAACCTTGGAATTTGAAAGGGCCTTAGACCAGTGTTGGTCACGCGTTGCCATACGTTACACATACACGAGCCGAACACATGCCAAAGCTGAGGACAAGAGAGTAAACAGCCCTCAGTCGCCGGCTAGCGTTCTCAGCGGTCAGGTCGAAGCTAGTTTAAGGCGCCTTATTTTCGCACACCAATACACTCTCACTTTTTGGCTTTGCTCTTGTTAATCAGGATAGTTCCTTTAAGCCCCGGACCGAACCTAGAACAGAATTTTACAGGTTAGCAACCTGGTTTTTACTAAATATCAAGGTTCGGTTTCTCAAATTAAATTCAAACATTTTTTCCTGTGTATGGTTTGTGGTCAATTAGCTGTTCCTCTCACAGTCACGTAAATATGTCAATGTGGGTGAGTTAGGCTTCGTTCCCTTCACGTCACTCTCTCCTGCTCTCTCAAAGTCTGTGTGGCTGATTCTTTCAGCACATGTGTTGGTGTTTTTGTCTGCCTGCCGCTCCGGCGGCGGCTTGTTAGGAGGAAAGAATGGTCAACATTTGTTTTAAACGTGCAAGAATGTAGCGGCCTAGCTACAGGGTGTCTCATTTAAGCACACATGGACAACATGTACAATTGCCATATCTGCTGCTCTCATTTCAGTCTGATAAGCGCTGCTCGCTCGCTCTTCCCTGCTCGCTCGCTCACTCACACTGAGTCATAAGTCCTAAAACAACACATCACCAAGCCAACTTAACTCCTCCACTCCACTCCTCTTCTGGTTCGGTTCTTCTTTATTGCGTTCATTGATCGCTGCTTCGAGTTGAGTTAAGTGCTGCGTCAACGTTGTTGACTTACATACACACACATGCAAGAGACTCCACTAACCAACCCCCACCTCCCCCTTCGGCTCATTGTAGCCGGTACTCTCGCTCCATGTTTTTTGTTGCTGTTGTTGTTGCTGTGTTTCACTATTGGATTTCCATTTTACGCTTTATACGGCATTAATTGACTTTCAATTGGGTTATGGATTAATTTTTATGCATAAATTAAATATCCACATTTAGAAAGCAATTTCAAGTGGGGGGACGGGACGGACTTGAACAACAAAATATGCAACGAATATATACATATACACAAACATACATACAGGGTGTGCCAAACAATTGGAAAATTGCACACCGGCTTAAGCTTAAGGGTGTATGAACTTTGCCACTGAGAAATGTGCATATGCACATTTTTATGAGAAACGCTAAATTTACAGTGGGGCTGGCTTAGTGTTACATTTTGCGATTTGATTTTAAAGAAATTTGATATGGTCGGCATATGTATATATTTTGACAAACAGGTTTATGTTATTTTTGTAAAATAAATTGATTGAAAATTAGCTGAAATTTTGTGAGTTTCTGAGCTTAGATTAGAAAATAAAATGGATCAACTTTAGTTTGTTTTCAAAAATGTTGCCTTACTACCGAATTGGGACATTCCTGTTCATTCTTATATCAAAGAAATGGTTAATTTTAGAAAACCGAGAATTGTCAATTTTAACAAAAACCACACAAAACCTCAAAGGTAAATTATGAAAATCAAAAACCATAGCTTTGTTCCAGTTTTCCCAATTTTTGTTGAGAATTGTATCTAAATAGGCCAACTTAGGGAAAATTTTGTTGTCAAAAGAAACTAATTTGATCAAAAATGTTCGAAAAGTTTCGTAATTTGTCAAATTTAGATAAATTGTTAACGCGATTTGCGCGAATTATTTGTCCCAAACCTTAGCTTTGGTTTTTAGTCCTGCAAAATCTGCAATCACAACTATTTAGGGAAATTTTCAACCAAATTTTGGCAATAACGCACAGGCCAACATAATGACCAACTTTGTGATGTGCAGTCCTGTTGGAAATTATGATAAGTTTATGTTCACTGATTCCAAAACTGGTTTCGGTTTAGCTTCATCAGCTTTGCGAAAAAAGCAAAAAAAAAAAATGTTGAGTTTCTGCTACCCTAGTATTTATATAATACATGGATTTATTAACTATATTCGACAGAGCACATGTCAAAACATATTTAAAAAATCAAAAGCGCTATATAAGTACAGCAGAAAGTGTCCTAATTGGCCTCTAAAGTCAGACTGCTCTCGATTAACGTAATTTTTTTTCAAAATAAATCATCTTGTTTAAAAAAGCGCGGTTTTTGGATCAATATTTTAGTTATTTGAGCATATAGCCAAACAAATCATCTAATTATGTGATTTTTATGGCATTTACATCAATTAATTTGGAAAGTACAGCCTTTTTAAGACGAAAGTACATATTTCACTTTATGAGAGGAAAAAAAGGATTCACACTGAAAATTTGTATGTGAACAGGAAAAAAGGCTACTTGATTCAACATAGAATTTATCATTAACAAGTATATAACAATTTATGTAGCCTCTTTAGAGATTAGAAGTGAAAACCTAGTTTTCCTTCCAAAAATTTAAATATTCAGTTTCGGGTTAAACAGGCTGTAGCTCTGACTAACAAGCTGATAAAAATTATGATTTATTTTGAGAAAATTGCCATAAAACTAAAATTGATTGACTTTAGAGACCAATAGTTCGTTTTACAATATTTGGGCACTGATACGTTATTTACGTTTGCAAGAATATTGGTCCTCGAATACCAAACTCCAAAAACTTAAAATATCGGTTCTGGCTATGACTTTGAGTAATTTACATCCCTTTTGACAGCCCCTTAAGTTAAATGAAGTGATTTTATGATTTCCGGGATATATTATACCCCCGATTATAAAAACGAAAAAAGCTAAGCTAGCTTCTTCTGTGTCGAAGTTATTAAATCATAGCATTGAAAAAGAAAGTTTTCTCAATACAACTCATTTTCCGAACAGTGGTTCCTAAAAAAATAGTCAGTTTCAGTAAAGTGGAATTGCTCAAGCAGTCGATACGGTCTGCTCAATTCAAGGATGGAAAAGAGCCTCTAAGCAAATTATTTACAATTCCTTTAAATTTGTAAAATTAAAAAAAGCCCAATTCAAAGATTATACAGATACCGAAGTGGAAGTGGGAACAGATCTGATAGATTTTGGAAAACACAGACGAACTTATTTAAGTAAAGGGACCAAAAGTGTTTGAGTTAATTATAATGAAGACGAAATGTTAAGATTAATTAATTTATTGCTTTAAAGAAACTAACACCAAATATGGCTTCATATTCAAATAATAAAAATTACCCATACCTGAACAAATTTACACTCATGCTTCATCTTTCACTTTCGCAAAAGTTTTGCGATTTGGAGTCAAAGAATTTTGTTGAACCGGGTGATGGCATAGATAACAGTCAATTTATTGAAAAAGGGAGCATGAATATATTTTCTGAAATGGCCTAAGTTAATTAAATACATATCCAGGCCTTTTTTCCGTTTTCGATTTTGACCTAACTCAGTGAAATCGGAATTGTTAAATGTTTTCGCGTTACCTACCATCATTCGATGCTCTTGATGGCAAAAATATTCCTTCAAATTCTTTAATAGTTTCTTAGAAATCCCAACATTTATCAATTCCGATCAATCGGATTTGGAAACGGTAACAGGCCAGATTATGTTTGTTTTTTTAGAAGTGTTTTGTGACGAACCAACACTTCAGTTTGGACTCTCTTTCTTAACTTTCAAATAATTTATTCCCAAAAATTCTACGATTTTTAAAAGTAGAGATATACTTTTTAAGTGCATGTATTCATACAAAATTCACTGCTGAAGGTAAGCAATGTGCGTTGTTGAACATTTTCATTAGAGTTCAATACAAATGTGTAGCCTACTGTCTTTTTTGTACAAGTAAATATTTAAATTGTATTTTAATAGTAAATTGGACTCCCAACTGATAATAAATGGAATGAAGACTTTAATATTTGGTTTATTTTCCATCTTAGTCTGCTTTTGAAGTATTTTCGTAATATTTTAAAGTCAATTATTGATTTTGCTAAATATTGCAGTAAGCGTAACTCAATACCTGGCTGAAGTGAACGGATTTAAGGTTCGGTTCAGAACCGGTTAGCATCCCTGGAATCTAAGATATAGATAGAGTCAGACGAACCTTATTTTATGAGTAAAGGGGACAAAAAGTGATTGAGTTAATTGAAAAGAAGACGAAATAAAATTAAATATGTCTAGAAAATGTAATTCATTGCTTTGAAGAAACTAAATGAAACCAAATATGGCTTCTATATTCAAATGACATTTCACTGAAAAATGTTTAGAAATGCTCCCACTTTTCACTTTCGCAAAAAGTTTTACGATTTGGAGACCAAATTTGTTTGAACCCGTTTTCAAATCGCAAAACTTTGCGAAAGTGAGGCATGTCAGCATTTTTTTAGTAAACTACAGTTTCTAAGTAATTACCGTTTTTTACCACGAAGATCCCTTAGCTGCGAATAGCGCTCAAGCATTGATCTGGCACTTTCCACTGGTTAGAGAGTACAGTTTACTTGGCTTAGTTACTATTTTTGATCTTTTTTCCCCGCGATTGAATGATTTGTCAGTAACGGAAAGTGGTTTGGATCGATTCTTATGATCTTGACCACATTTTTTACCATTGGTCTTTCATGGTGTTTATCGCGGTTCAGTATTGTCATAAACAAGACAATGTTATTATGTGTGGTCATTTTTAAATTGAAAAGCAGTTTCTTAAGTAATTAGTGGTCTTAATGCCAATTGAAAAATTTGAACTAAAATTATTTCACTTTAATGCCAATTGAAAATTTTGAATTAAAATTATTTCATTTCAGTGCCAATTCAAAATATTTTAATTGAAATTGGAATTTATAATGCCAATTTAAATTTTTTGAATTATCATTTAAATTTAATGCTAATTCAAAATTAATAATGTGAATGCTTTGGGACCCAACCCTGCTAAGCAATGTGTGTTCATTAGAAATTCAATATAAATCATCTTAGCCTACTGTTGTTTTTTGGCATAGCATAGTTTGGGGTAATTTTGTAATATAAAAATGATATATGTTCGTTAAAAAAATCGTAAAATTGTTTGGAATAGTTAATTTAAATGTTAACAAATAGTACCTTAAGATAATATTAAAGAGGGACGAAACTGAAGAGTAGATTCCCTTTAAACCGCTTCTGAAAATGATAAAAATAGAAGATTTTAGCAAATTGAAACTTAAATTACTATAAATCCCGACTGGGGATTTCGGAAAAATAACATATAGAATCTCCTCAAAACCAAACCTTTCAATATACTAAATAAATTATATTTTTCTTGCCTTGTGTTATGGTATTTTGGAAAAATATATATAAAAACTATGTTCTATATGCCAAGAATTTTTCTTCGTTTCAGTACACACCTTGTATATTTTGTATATTTCATATTTAACTTCCTTCCTAGGTAAAGTTAACTTAATGACTCATCAACTTTTAGAAAAGCAAGCTTGATTTATTTGAAAAAAATAATATGCTACTGTATTTTCAAGTGTGTGTGAGTCAGAAACCCAGAAAGCAGTAATGCCCATTAAACGCATCCCACATTCAATGGCTGGTTTCCTTCACACACTTGCCTTACAAGGCAATCGGTACGTAATTTCTGTTTGTGTGTGTACCTAAGAAATTGAGTCAGCAATTGTGTCAGAGGCATTTCGAAATGAAGCGTCTAGCTGCTAATTTCCCCCAGACACGTGCCGTAGACACCTGTATTTAGTACATTCGAATAGCAATTGTTGTGGTAGTTAAATAAGAAGACTTTATTTTTGTAAAATGCAAAAGTATATTCTGTGTGAGTGTGTGTGTTTGTTTGTTTGTTTGTTTAATGACTTTATGCATACATATTTATGTTGTAATATATATAGAATAATAGGTAGTAAATACAATTGCAATACAGGGTGTTTATAATTAAGTTCGCATTGGCTTTTAGGATGTGTTTTTTTTTAAGCAATATTTAAGTATTTTTAAATACAATTTTTCGATTACGTCAAGTAGATGAATATTTTTGCGTTTCTGAGGAGCGGGGGAGGGGGCGGTAAAATACTGTAACAAATGCCAAATGCGAATGCTGTGCGATTGAAGCCCAACTTTATAGTAGATATATTTTGTTCTCGAATTAGATTAAGTAGGAGTAGCCCAACACTAGATACGCCAGACCCTTCTTCTTCTTTTCCTTCTTGCCATCCACATTATCGCTGCTATTGTTGGCCCCCAAGCTGCGTCATGAGCTCACTCCAGCGTCACATGATTGATATCCTCCCACTCCTTCTTCTCCCGCTCAAACTCTCGACGCTTTTCATCAAGTTCGCGGCATCTGCAGCTCCAATGCCTTTTACGCTCCTCGTGTCGTCAGGCCAGCTCAGTTGGAATCCTTAAGTTTCTGCATCTTCTCCTTGACCTTCATATCAAACACCTGCTCCATTTCGGCTTCCATTTTTTCATTTTCTGCTCATGTTCACGTTTCTCTTCCTCCATT